>SZYD01002643.1:0-76570 GCA_009363875.1 Mikania micrantha
CATCGAAAGCATCGCGATTTCGTACCACCAATGTTTCCTGAAAACATGTGCTTGATGAAGGGAAGGCTATTGCTATAAGGACTAGAAACGAAAGCTTTATACCAAACAACAAGAGCGCGGATTGGCGCGGTTACAAGAAAACGATATGGAGCCATATCGTATTCGAGCATCCGTCCACTTCGATACCCTAGCAATGGACCCGAAAAAGAAGAAAGATGTGTTGGAGGATCTTATGATGTTCAGCAAGTCGAAAGATTACTATAAGAAGGTCGGCAAATCGTGGAAGCGAGGTTATCTTCTGTATGGTCCTCCAGGGACAGGGAAGTCTAGCATGATTGCAGCCATGTCTAACCTTTGGAGTATGATATATATGATCTTGAACTAGCGTCAGCGAGACGATAACACAGATTTACGGAAGCTGCTTATCGAGACATCGAGTAAGTCGATCATTGTGATCGAGGATATCGATTGTTCGCTTGATCTGACTGGTCAGAGAAAGGAGAAAAAAGAGGGTGATAAAGAAGATGAGAAGGATCCGGTTAAGAAAATGGAGGAGTGAGAAGAAGAAAAAAGGAAGTGAGGTAACTTTGTCGGGATTGTTGAATTTCATCGATGGGCATGGTCGGCTTGTGGTAGCGAGAGATTGATTGTGTTCACGACGAACCACCTCGAAAAGCTTGACCCAGCCCTGATCAGGAGAGGAAGGATGGACAACATATCGAGATGTCGTATTGTTGTTTTGAAACGTTTAAGGTTCTTGCGAAGAACTATTTGGATCTCGAATCGCATGAGTTGTTTGAAACCATCGATCGGATGTTGGGCGAGACGAAGATGACTCCAGCCGATGTCGCGGAGAAATTGATGCCGAAGTCGTATGAAGATGATGCTGGGGTTTGCTTGAAGAAATTGATCATGTCTTTGGAGGATGAAAATGAAAAAGAAGCAGCAAGACTCAAAGCCTTAGAAGATGACAAGATCAAAGCTTCAGAGGAAGAAGGTAAAAAGAAAAAAGAAGATGATGTAAAGTTAGCTAATAAGTTATTGATGCAAAAGAAAATGATGTTTACTACTAATAAGTAATCTTGATATGTATGATTATGACTTTTGTTCTTGTGATGTTACGTTACTTATGTTAAGCTATGTTATGTTTGATTATCTAAATTGATTGCAGTAATAATTGATCTTTTCATGATTATTGTCCCTAATCCAGACTATTCAAAAAAATGGGTCGCAAAAGTTTTAAGTCATCGAAATAAATGGTCAAACATGTTAAACCTTATTTTGTTATATTTGTATTTGAGATTTTAAGATATAATCCCTTATTAAGTGTCTTTATATATATTAGGTTATTACCCATATATTACACAGATTTAATATAAATTATTAAACAATAACTAATGAAAATTTAGCAATTATAAAATGATATTTTGCATAAAATGATTTATTTAGATATTAATAAATGTTAAAAGTAATAAAATATAATAAAAAACTTTAATCACTGTTCAAATGATATATGATCTTTAACGTGTAATAACTTATATCTTTGAGATAATTTAAAACTTCAGTTTTATTATATTAAAATCAACTCTTATAAATCAATAATATAAAATATAATTTTGTAATTATTAAAGTTAAATAACTCAATTTAAATTAGTGTTAAACATAATAGACCAAAATGTAACTTTTTCTATCATTTTTATTATTACTTCAGATTTTAAATAAATAAAAAACGCCATTAGATGATAAAATCTCATTGTTTAAAAACTTTTTATATAACATATTTTATTTTTTAAAAAATCGTTTTTAAGATAACTTTTTTTACAAAAAAAAATTGTTTTTTGAAAATAAAATATTATTTACTTTAATTTTGATTTTAAAAAATTTCATATTTTATAATCAAAATTTTATGTGTGTTTTATAATAAAAAGATAAATAATATATTAGTTATTAATATTGTAATTATTTAATAAGATTAATAGTATATTTAATAAGAGAGATAGCATATTTATTTAATAGGAGAAATAATTAAGTGGAATGATAAGAAGTTGATAAGTGACAATAATAGTATAAGAAAGTGACATATGGCAACAGTGTTATAAGAATGTGACAGTGGCAAAATTGTTACTCTTTTTTATAGAGTATAAATATAGATTAGACTATTACCTCGTGTATAACATGGATTTAACATAATATATTAAATCAATTAGTAATAAAAAATTGAAAATTATAAAAGGATATTTAAGATAAAATGGTTTATTTACATATTAATGAATACTTTAAGTAATAAAACAATAATTTAAAAACTTTAATAATTATACAAATGACATATGATCTTTTTGATTTGTAACAATTATTATTTTTAAATTAATTGATAATAAAAAAAATTCATTATGTATTTTATCAAAGACCAACTTATATAAATCAAGAAGGTAAAATTTAATTTATGTAATTATTAAAATTAAAACGACTTAATTAAAAATAGTGTTAAACATTAGAACAAAAGGCGTAGCTTTCTCTATCATTTTTTTTTATTTTGGTTTTTAAATAAATTAAAAAAACAATATTTTTTTATAAAAAAATTATTGTTTAAAACTAAGGTTTATATTTTATTTTATTTTTTTATAAAAAAATTCATTTTTCTATATTTTTTATATAACTTTTATTTTCTGAAAATAAAATATTTCTTGTTTCAAAAAAATTAATATTACAAAAATTTCATATCTAATAGATTTTTTTAAATGTTTTTTCTAATAAAAAGATAAACAATATTATTAGTTATAAGTATTATAATTATATAATAAGAAAAATAATATAATTATTTAATATTAGAGAATTATTTAACATGAGATAATTAAATGAACTTGATCAAAAATTGGCATACGACAATATTGTTATAATAATATGACAAGTGACAAAAAAAAATTTATTAGTATAGTACGATTTACATAACTCTTAAAATGTTACATATTTCTTCGTTTCCCTTGTGAGGGAAAAATATGTGAAAGATTTTTTTATTTGAAAGAGAAAATATGGTTTAGAAGAGGTCAATGTAATTGACTTTTTTACTTAGGTAATTGACTTTTTTACTTAGGTAAATATGTAATAAATGAACTTAGCAAAGAGAAATTTGTAAATGCCTCTTTCTATTTTTAACAACATGTTGAACCTTATCAAAACTTATTTTTATGCACACGATGTCTTGTAATTGATTTTTGTCAAAGCACTTGTGGTTTATGATTAGTGGCGGATCCGAAATATTTTTTCATGGGGGGCAATACTTTTTTATTGTCATTTTAGGATCTGTATATAATAAATTTCCCCCTTCTGTTCAGATCAAGAAAGATCGAATTAGATCATGTCATTTAAAAAAGACAATCAAACTAAATTTCATATATAAATAATAATAAAAATACTATACATCTAGGGTTGTTCTTAGAGCTAAATGTTCTATAAAGATTTATTTTTTTAAAATTTCTCCAAAGCATCTATGTAGACTTTTTTCAAACAACCCTAAAAGCAACTACAAGTATCAGTTAAATTTTCATCACAGTTTCGATCATGCAAATTTATGGAGCGCAATTGCAAAATATTAAAAGAATCGGCTATGATTTTAACATATCTATAATAATAGAAGAAAAAATTCAATAGGGCGGCTGCCCTCCACATATATACATAGGCACGCCACTATTTATGATTTATGTTTAGTAATATTATGATTGAAACTGGAATCCGTTTAGAAAAAAATCTAGATTTGTGCTAGTGACCAACTCTGATAATTTGATTTGAGAATAATTAATATACTAGGTTAAATCCCGTGTATTACATGGGTTGAATATACAAAATGTTATATACATTTTAATAAAATAGTTATGTCTATGAAAAAAAATAAGAATTACACTTAAATTTTTCATAATTATACATATTGTATTTTAACATTCAAATTATCCTATCAAGTTAAATATTTTAAAATATCCAAAAATAACTCACGGAAAACAGTTGTTGTTGTACAGTTAGAGACCTAAACAAAAGTTTATATAAGAAAATAA
The DNA here is from genome assembly GCA_009363875.1 of Mikania micrantha. Taxonomy (NCBI): domain Eukaryota; kingdom Viridiplantae; phylum Streptophyta; class Magnoliopsida; order Asterales; family Asteraceae; genus Mikania; species Mikania micrantha. The sequence continues at coordinate 4,047 of SZYD01002643.1, forward strand.
ATCTAACCATAAACTTTATTACTAATTTCAAATTAACTTTACTTGCTTAATAATATATGAATTATTTTTCATATTTAAAATTCATAATGGGTAATTAAATAATAAATATCAATAGTTAAATAATAGACACACACTGAAAAATAAAAAAAAGTAAATGACCTACAATGAAGATAAATGCTCCCAATTATTTATATCTTTTTAAATTAAGAGTTATAAATACATAATAACCACTTCAAATAATTTGTTGTTAAAAAGAAAGAAATAAAATGTATGAATGTTAACGTTAGTTTTTATATTTTATCATATAATTCGCTAAATAAGTAAAAATATTAATTTACTAACATTTAATAACATTACTACACATAAAAGGAAGTAAATTTAATGAATTATAATTATACCATACTTTGTAAAATATATAAATAAGTTCTTTATTTATATAACTTACATAAAATATGACAAGATTTAAAAGGTTTATAATGTTTAATGTTAATAGTAAGTTAAAATATAAAAATATATTAATATACATTAAATAATTTAAGTTTTTTAATATTCTCATTATTAATAAAATGATTATTTGCATAGTTTATGATTTATCTTATAATATATCTATTTTATTTTGTTTAGTTGTTTGCCTTTTTGAATATAGTTTAAACATATTATTAAATATTTACGTTGAAAGTGTAAGATATTATTGACTTGATTATTTATTTGTAAATATAATTATTAAAATTCAGGAAAATAAGTTAAAGTAATAATTTGTCAAATTTATTAATTATCACTATTAATAAATGAATAGTAATAAATGATTTAATGTTTCAAATTTTGGAGGAAAACAAAAATAAAACATGCTCCATTGCATGACAAGTAGCACACAAAAACCTTAATTTATTATATAAGATATATTTTATCATATATATCGTTAGGAGACTAACTGCCCCTAAGGTCACAAGGAGTCATCCCACTTTTCCCCATTGTCACATCAGCGTCACATCGGCTTTCCCCACTTTTCCCCACTTTTTCCAATTTTGCACGGTGTCGTCCTATTTTTTCTCACTTTTTCCCATTTTCAAATCTTATTGTTAAATAATAATTATTCTAACAATAAATAATAATAATAATAATAATAATAATAATAAAAGATTCCCTTATTTCCCTGATTCATCTTCAGCCGTTTTTGTTTCTACCACACACACAGTGTGTCTGTCTGATCGTGGAGCACAGCCCAGAAAGAAGGCCGGCAGCCTCCCTACGCCGGCGAGCCCTCTTCTCCGGCCACCTCCATCTCTCTCACAACCTCCAGCACTCCCTCATTGTTTCAGCAGCCCAACAGTCGACTCCAACGGTCCTTTTTCCTCTTCCCCGGCCTCGGCTTGATTCGGTGAACACTTCCCGAAATCCCCCACCCCGTTTCCAAAGGCCCGGTATTCCCGGCCGGCCCCGGATCGGTGTTGTGCTCCCCGTGCTTCTCCCGTGAACCACTCCGAGTGTAGATATTAAATATGCTCCTTCAAAACTAAAACACAAACATGGGCCAGCTTAACTAGTCTAAAGACGTGTATGATGTTTTCCAATTTATAGGTTTGAATTGTGCTCCTTTCTTTTATTTTTTTCCTGTTATTTAATAAATGTTAAATAAGTTTATTTTAAAGTTAAAACACCAAAGTAGCTTTGCTCAATTGGTACATCACGTTTTTTGTGCATTGGAGTGGTGCAAACTTGATTTCTGCACATCTTTCTTAATTTTTTTATGTTGAAATATTTCAAAAGTTACTATAAATTTTCACTTTATTCTTTATGATTTATAAAATTTAGAGTTTATTATTTTCATTATATATAATCTATCTTCACACAACTTTTGTACATTAACTTATAAAATACCAGTTATAGACTAATATTCATAAATTATACTAACGATAAAACGTTAGTAGCGTAATGAATGACACTAATACTAAACATTTCAATTTATACAACTGATCCAGCATAACTTTATAGCTTTTTTTTTGTAATCCCCAACCATAATATATAGGTTTCAATTGTATCGTCTTGTATAAATATAACAAAGTTTATTGCAAGTTCATATGTTATTGCAAGTTTGTAACACGCATGTCACTTTTTTTTGAACGACATTTGATCTCAACATATAAACCACTGATTTTCAGGCCACATCACTAAGGTTTAGTTACCATGGACTCCGTTGAGATCACACCATCACCCAGGAGGAAATCGCACTAGAAAACCTTCTGACCTCTCAAGCACCTCTATTTCGCTTTGGAAGGGATTTGAACCTATGACCTTTTATTTGAAAAGCCAATTGATACCACTAGGACAAAACCCCTTTGGTAACACGCGTGTCACTTAGTTGATATGATCAACTAGAAAGATGTTTGATGTAGCAAATCATACGTGACGACATGGTATCCACTGATGTCAACAAATCTTGTTTTTATCTCAAAAACTTATAATATACAAACAAAATTAAATAAAAATGTTTAACTTTCCTAGCATTTCACACACACATATCCCAAAATCCGTTCTTACCACGCATGGCAAAACCCTAGATCTGCATCTTCAAAGGTAAACTCATCTCTCCCAAATTCATCCACGTATAGTTTGCATAAAATCAACACCATATACGTGTAATTCTGTTCGGTGATTCATCTGTAGCAGATTTATTCTTCGGTAAGCGACATAGAAATCGAAGGATATGAGTGGCAGCACGACGGTGACGGTTGCGACGGGTGGCGGTGGATTATCCGGTCACCGGCCGCCGTTTACGCCGGTGCAGTGGCAGGAGCTGGAACATCAAGCTTTGATATACAAGTACTTAGTGGCCGGCGTTCCTGTTCCTTACGATCTTGTTGTTCCGATTAGAAGGAGCCTAGAAGCTTTGTCTGCTAGGCTTTTTAGTAATCCGACATGTAAGTTTATCAAGATTTGGTATTGTGTATCTTCATTGTTTTTGAATTAGGGCTTGAGGATTTCATTTGGATCGATAAAAAGATGTCGAATCGACGAGAAAATGATAATTTATTTGCAGTAAAGTTCAATCTTTCTTATGATTCTACTGTTAGGAGCTTAAAATCATTGAAGTTAGAGGGGACCAATTGAAAAGTTAGAGTCATTTATAAGGGGAATCATATTTAATTGCTAAGAATTTATTGTTCCTTAATTTTCATATGAAGGTAATGTTTTGAGTATATGTTTATGCTGATTTGGTTTTAAAATTTGTGAGACGCTTTGAGTTGTTTAGGTCTTGAAAGCCAAGGCTTGAGCCAATGCTATGTGTAAATCAAAATTTTTATCTCTCATCTTTTTATGTGTCTTTCTTTTTTTAGTCATGTTACTTTTTATCTCTTTTGTTGTTTTTACATATCACGCTCCCAATTTTGACCAATCTTGACCTAGGTGTGCATGAGGCACCATCTCAAGGCCCTAAGGTGTTTTAATGATCGGTCTCATGTCTCATGCCCTTTTTTAAAACCAAGTTGTGGTTTTGTTGATAAATGCATCTAATTCTTGTTGATTTTAATTCATGAGAGATTTTTACATAGATCCCTTACTAAGGGTCTTTATTACATATTTACCCAACCTTTAAAATCAACTAAGTATTTTCTTTTGGGAGAGTGACTTATGTGATTGACTTTTTTATTTGGAAGGGAAACTAAGTTTTAGGAAGGAGAAATGTGTAATTAACTTTTTTAGTTGGATAAATATGTAATAAATGATTAGAGTACGGGGAAATATGTAAATGTTTTTAATCTAGATCACCAAACATACTTATACACGTGTGAGTGTGCGCATGCTCACGTTTATAGACATATATGCAATGCAATGACTGCGCTAGAATGTCATGAGGATTTACTTGATCACCTTTTGTCTGACATATTAACAGTGCATCATCCATTTATTTATGTGATCTCTAGAATTCAAACTGGATTTTGTTATTTACTTTTATGACTATTCTCATGCTCTGCAATTTTGAACTTTTTATAGCATTGGGTTATTGTTCATATTACGGGAAGAAGTTTGACCCAGAGCCAGGCAGGTGTAGGAGGACAGATGGCAAAAAATGGAGATGTTCAAAAGATGCCCACCCTGACTCCAAATACTGTGAGCGCCACATGCATCGTGGCAGAAACCGTTCAAGAAAGCCTGTGGAATCTCAATCTGCTTCTCAGTCATTGTCAACTGCAGTATCGCGTGTCACCACTGTAAGCAGCACTGGTAGTGGTAATGGAAGTTACCAGAATCTTGGCAATGGAAGCTTCCACAATTCACATTTGTTTCCCACCTCGAGTTCACTGAGTTTTGATTTTGGGAGTAATGTATCAAAGCAGCAGGTGCATGCTAGTGCCTATGGGATCAACAACAACAATTTTAGGTACTTGTTTGCTGCACTTATATAGTTATATTACTGCACTTTTGATTACATTATCATTAGATACAGCATTGTTTATATAGAAATAGCGTTTCAGAGTCAGGGGTGTTTGAATTTGCTTACTGATACCGATAATCTGATTATCAGGACATGAAGTCACAATATGAGTGTTTAGTTTTTGGATAAACAGATCCGGATTTTGCTCATCTGATTAGTTAAGGGTCAAATATAGTCAGTTTCCTATGCCTGCAACATTATGCATTATGTAAGTGTAAAATAAAATTGCTAGTTTACCCCTTCAGTAAACCTAATTTGATACCTTTACTCAAGTTTTACCAAGTTTCTTCCTTTTTTCACAAAAAATGTTTTTATTTGGTCCTTTTTTATTTGGTCCTTTTTTATTAAGTTCATAACTAATGAGAATTTGTCATACACTCACAATCTCATATATCTGGTTATGTGATTATGTGATTATTAGCACTTCAATCAGCAAAAGTACATTCAAAACTACAAAACTATCATACTTACAACCTGTTGTACGCTTGTACCATGTTTGATTATTCAATCTGATTATTCAATGTCACATAATTATATTGAAACCATACCTATTTCCACACCTAACGTGTGCAATTCGCATATTAATATATGTTGGATGTATGGAATTCTTTTGGTTCTTTATGGCAATTTGTATGTGCAATGAAAAAACGATGTTAATGCTATCCTGACTCTAATATCATTGAATTGCAAACAACCTAAAAAATTTGTTGTTTCTGCCAAAGCAAAGGAGAGGAGATATGTTGTCTGCTTATAATCCCTCAAACAGAATATACCTTGTCTTGTTATTTAGGTAGCAATTCATAATTTATATGTACTCATAGCATCCTAAGTGGTCCCATAAAATTATACAAGTTGCTACATATATAATTTACTATGTGATAATTTACTTCAATGTGGAAAAATAGTTGGTGTAATATAGTTTTGATATTTATTAAATTTACATTAATGGTGATCTGACAAAATTTTCAAGTGGACTAGTTGGCACATGGAACATGTACCTTTTCACTTCCGGACCCATTAAAGCTGTTCATAACCTTGGTGGTTTGATTTATAACGGGTGAATTTTAACATCTAGAGCTGCAATTTTCAACTTGTTAAAAGTAATATAAAAATTAGCTACAATGGTCAATGGAAACAGGTCAAATGGGTCAGAGCTAAATTAAATTCAAATGCCTACAAGTCATGTTACCACCTTTATATGATTTTATATAAAAAACTAGATCATTATTTAAAATCATAGTTTTGTTCTCACATGCAGGTTTGATCAAGGCCTAACTGTTGACGTGGATGATAGAAATTACTCTTCTGGAGCTTCAAGTTCACGGGGTCTAACCATGGAATCTAATGCAGACAGCACATGGCGTATCGTTCCTACTCAAGTTCCCGCAAGTTCCTTAATGGAATCAAGAAATGACTCTTACTTACAAACCAAATCCCCGCAATTAACCATGGTTAACGCATTTAAGCCTGTGATTAATGCTACTCCAGGGTCAAAATCTAGCCAACAACATTGCTTATTTGGCAGCAAAATTGAGTCACCGGTTGAACCTAAACATGAGCCACATTTGATGCGCCCGTTCTTTGATGAGTGGCCAGAAGCCAGGGAACCATGGGGGAGTCTTGATGCAGGTGGTGGCAAGAACTCATTTTCCACAACTCAGTTATCGATGTCTACGGCTCATGAATATTCAACAGACAGCACCCCGAATGGTGCGCATAGTGTAATCAACTAATCATCATGCACATTTGTGGTTTGTGAGTTTGAGAACAACCTGAATCTTTTTTATCTTATGCAGATGCTTAAAAAAAGGTGGTATCATGATGCAACTTTGTGGGGAAGATGATTTGTGTGTGTGATTGTGTGGTATGATCTTAGATTACATCCAGTTAGTGTTGACTTTTGAGTCTTGGTGGGAGCCTGGGATGTTGACTTCTGTGGTCTACTGGTCAACGTAAATTTAGTCAAACTGGTTGCTTTGTTGCTTGTTTAAGCAAGTCGATTTCAAATAAATGTTGGTTTATTTTGAGTTGTACATTATTTGCCTCTTTGATTGAATCTTTACACTTCTGGCCCTTTGATTACTTGGTTGCTTAAATTAGTAAATCATGTTTGATGTCTTTCAACTATTAATTGTTGGATTTTTGTCTATTAACTAGGGTTATACCCGTGCTTCGCGGCGGTAATCGGGCCAATTGATAATAAAGTTCGGACATAAATGTTTACCGTTGTAAAAATGAGCATTCGAAACATGAAAACGAATCTATATTAATCGTATAACTATAATATTAAATGTGGAAGACCGCAATTATCTGGTTGGGTCAATATTTAATAAATGTTAATTAAATCGATACAGAGACGTAAAGCCGAAAAGTAATTTAGGAAGGCAAAATGTTAATAAAAAAACATTTTAACATTAATTCAGTTCTAGCGTTTGAACGTGGAGAAAAAACACATTACGTTTTACATTAGTAAAAGAAATTAGAATAATGAAAGACAAATCGGGTTGTATTGTATAATATATATATATATATAGAGAGAGAGAGAGAGAGAATTGGAGATTAATAAATGTATTTATTTATTTATTTGCTTTTGTCTACGATGTTATGAGCACTATGATATTCAAGTTTATTATCTTACAGTCATTTTGAACCAGAAGCTGACGCCTAGAAAGAATTCCAAAAGAAAAGCGATAGCGTCTAAACAAACCTGTTATATAATAATATAAAATTAAAAGGAAACCTTCGACCGATTAGGAATTAGCACTGTAGCACACACTTATAAATGTATTGTACAGGTAGGTTTCCGCTCGTTGCGGCATGAATTTCGTCACGATTTCTAATGTTTGAAAACATACACGATCTCGTATACCAAAACACAACACGTTACAACGGTTGCCACTTAGACGTAAAACCTTAAAATGCAGCCGTTATAAATGTGTGTCATATCAATATATCATAACAAAAAATGGCATGCATAGTTATAAAATTTAGCATAAATAAACACAAACATAAGACAACCAAATAAAAGAGTAAAAACTTAATTATTATTATTCATTATTGTTTAATAATTAATATAATTAACTATTTTTGAGTTTATCGTCCTAACACGGTAATAGTATCACGAATATCAAAACATGGACAAAAAACCGGTTGTAACACCTGTTGATACATGCTAAAACAATAAATCAAACCGTGTGCAAAAGTTTTGAGTGTTAGTTAATTAATAATTATATAATAATTAGTATTAATGTTATATAATAAGATTAATCATTAATAATAATTAGTGTTATAATTTAGTAATTATTCTATATATAAATTGACATTGGGGGAATAGTAACGTGGGCCCCATGTTTTTTTTTCTCTTACACACACTCCCACATATTATATATACACACCCACTCCCACATATTATATTATATATACTGGTATATTATTAAAAGAGATAAGGGGAGTAGTAAAATGGGTCACCTAGACTTTATCTGTACCATTGATTTGGAATTTTGAAAATAAAAATGTGGTACGCATTGAATATGAATAAAAAAATTGGTTTTGAATAAACAAATCAGCTTTAATGTGGGTTAATGTGAACCACTTATTTATTTTCAAGATTCGAAATCGACGACCCAAATAGGGTTTAGGGGTTTTCTCTCTATGATTAGTGAGAAAATGTGGTCCTTTCTACGGTTTTGGTGGTGTTCGAAAAAAACAACTGTTATTTGTTTGTTTTCATATAAAATCGATGTGTGCTTAGGGATTTGGGGTTTTTTTAATTCAACCAATTGGTTGCAGATGAAAATGATATTGCCAGTTTTTTTTAATTATTTTCGTAACATATTTGTATGGATTTTGTATGATTTTATGTTTTTATAAGAAATTTGTATAGAGTTCATGATAATAAATTTGATTTTGCTATGTAACTTATGTTTCTGCAAATGACATATAATACACGTTGTCAGGAGTGTACTGTGATGATCCGCCGCAACGCGCGGCGGGTATAAACCTAGTTATTATTATGTGTCGTTTTTGTTGACTTTTACTACACATATTATTCAATTATTATTAATATTAACTTCTAACTATATATACTAAAGAAAAGCAAGGAAAAAGAAAAATAATAATTGTCAAGAATTACCACCGTAGACGAAGCATCAAAATGTATGTTTATATAATTAACAAGGTTATTGACATGTGTATCACATATTCACATATAATTGTATAAAAATAACCACTATCTAGCAATCAGTGATAAAACATAATAAATATACAATTAATGTAATTTTTAATATTAAAAAAAAAAAGAAAAGTAAATTTTATTGATATTCAAAACACTTATTTAAACCATACAACTGATATTTTGAAATTATTAATTGAAAATCAAAGGTTTGAAAGGATTATATTTTTATTAATATTTAAAGAAAATGAAAATTAGGTTTTTTTTTTTTTTTTTTTATAATTTGGTAGTTTGATTTGATTATATTAAATGAAATTAATATTTAAATTTGTCAAACATACCATTTAAATGGCCTAAAAAATCAGGTACCAAATGTGATATGAATATGAAAAAAATCTGAAATTATAATATTATCTTATTACACGCACGGGTGCCCTATTTCTAAAATGCATGTATCTATGTACAAAAATTTATAGTATTATTACAACATTTAATCATATTTAACGATATTTTTAGAATAGTCATTTTTTTTAACAGCTAAACGAGTCCTCGGGCCCAACAATCCACGCGCTGCGACCACAGACCGCTACCAACCTCCGAAAACATTTAAAGCCTGGCGTTGGCGAGTGCCGAATCGAGGAACCGCCACATCATTTAGGAGGAAACTCACACTGAGAAAACCCCTAGCTCACACAGAACATTTTTTGCTCTAGGCGAGACTCGAACCAAGACCTCTCATTGCTGGTGGTCAAGAAGTATCACTAGACTATAAGCCCAATGATAATCATATTTAAAGCTTTAATAATACCCTGTTTATTGAAAGAGAATTATATAGTTGTACGTACCTATCAAGAAGTACAAGGTGTCATTATATGGATTTAGTGACATTTATAAAAAAATAGTAAATAACATATATTTTTTTATTTTTACGAATATTTTTTAAAGTATGATCAAAAGGTATTGTTTAATTTTAGGTTTTACTCAAAATCTAGAGTAAATTACGGTTTTAGCCTATATGCTTTAAGTATTTTAACCATTTTGGTACAAAATTTAATCTTTTATCAATTCAGCCTCTGTGGTTTAGATAAATAACGTTTTTGACCCCTAACCATACTTAAGTTATGAGCCAAAACCGTTATAATAGTCAAGTTTGAGTTGCCAAAACAATTACTTGTCTAAATCACATGAACTGAATTGATATAAGATTTCATTTTGGACCGAAACAGTTAAAACACTTAAATCATAGAGACAAAAACCGTAATTTACTCCAAAATTTATTTCCCGCCCCTTTCGCATTAGTATAGTTCCTAACCTTTTCTTTTCTTTCCTTTTATTTTTATTTAACACAAAGCTTCTTACACTAATCTACATTCATTAGCATCGAACTTGTGATCTTAAGAGGTGTGAGCGACACCGTAAATCCGGTGGTTTTATTTAACTCAAATGGTTTTATTATTTACCCAAATAGTTTCCAATGTCTTTTTTTAATAAAAAAAACTTTTATACACAAATCCATATTTGTCGGATCACTTTTTCTTTTTAATTTTTATTATTATTGTTTAAGAATTTTGTAATTACAGTTATTCATATTAACCCTAATTCGAATTTAAAATTTGAAGTAGTTTTTTAAATTGTAATTTTTTTAAGAATCGTTTTTATACGAATTTTTTAAAACTAACACTTATTCTTAAATGATGAAAAATGCAACTTTTAATATATAAGCCAAAGTCAAATATTAGTAAGTTAAACAAGTCTAAGTACGGAGAAAAAATAAATACACTCAACTACTCAAGCAAAACATCATAACGTACAATGAGATGTACAAAGTTTCATCTTCTTCTCTAAAAAAATTTCTAATACTGTTCAAATTTAACATGTGGAGACTTTAATGTATAAAATATTTTTGTAATACTTTTGTGAGAAAAATATATAAAATATTATAGGAATATGTTACGTAAATATTAAAAAACAAATAAATATTCAAATATATTTCATTTGTCTTAATTAATTTTAAAAAATTTAAATATTTATAAAAAAACTACATATGATTAGAACACATCGTAAAAGTTGAGAACGTTTAAAGAAACAATAAAACTTTTGATGACTTAATTGAGATACCTAGAGAAATTTGGTTATTATTTTACAAAGTAAATTTTTATAAAATCACAAAATAAGTTATTTTTAAATGATATTTGCAGTTATTTTAATACAGTTTTAGGCTTTTAGCAGCATTTATCTTTGAAAAAATAATAGCAAAAATAGTGCAACGTTCATGTGATGTTTGTAGTCTCCAGATACGTTGCATTTGTTTAATTTGGCATGGGCCCGTCGCTAAATATGTCTGGTTGGTGAAATATATTAAATAATTAAAATGGTTTGGCCGTTCAAAAATTAAATTACGATTTTCTCCCTTGTGATTTACTTAAAATAAAATCATCCATCACGCAACCCCTATGGTTTAAACAACTTACGTTTTTGGCGCATAAACTTAACTATTTTAATGGTTTTGGCCTCAAAACATAACTATGGTTGGTGGCCAAAACCGTTAATTGATTAAAGCAAGGGACTGGACCGTTAATTTTTTAAAACCATAAGGACTGCATTGATAAAAGATTGTATTAGGCTGTGTTATGCATCACCCTCCATTACTCCACGTAGGCGTCACGTAGACACCACATAATCAACCAACACCATCACCCCATCATCATTCCACGTCATCACCACATGTTCTATCATCACCCCCTTATCACCCTTTTTTCCCCTTTTCTTCCCCATTTTCTTCATCTTTCATGCCGTGAGGGCTGTCACGTGTGAGTCCTCACGCCCCCTTCACTCCCTTGTATAATGGGGGAGGGCGCCACCGGGGCGTGACCGGCGCCCTTCACGCCTCCTTCACGGATAACAACACATAGCCTTACAGTTTAAAATAGTTAAAACACTTGAAATAAATGGAATAAATCCGTAATTTACTCTAAAATAAAGAATGAATAAAATAATGAAGATGGGATCCAGCTGTGTTTGTTCTTTTCTTTATGAATGGCTGGTCATGTCTCGGAATACTTGTCTCCGTCGGTGCATGTTACAACATAACTTTACGCGTCAAACCCAACGCCCAACGATCCCTACCGCTTTTGGACGCCAAACGCGCCTCCTCATCTTTATTCCATTTTTTTTTCAAAATAATTATGATTATAATAATAACATCGAGTAAATTACCAACATAGTTCTTGTGATTTGTTAATATTTTTCTCTTGGTTTTAGGTTTAATATATTAAACATATGTTCATAAATTTTAAACATTTGTAACACATATAATATTTAAATAAGGGTAATTTGGTCAACAATTTGATGACGTAAGGCAATATTTTAAAAACCAGCATTTTAGGTGCATTGGATTTGTCTCAAAAATGGTTCAGCCGGTTAAACCGGGTTGTACCAAATGGTTCAACCGGACACACTAATTAATCATATAATTCTATATAAATAGAAGTTATACTCTAATAAGTTTACAAAAATTACTCAAATTCATTCAAAAACAATTCAAAACGTACTCAAATTCATCCAAAACATTTTAAAAGTACTCAAATTCTAATAAATTTTTTTAAAAATAAAATTTCATAATATGATTATGACATTGGCGTGTTAAATGCATCAATTTCACGATAACTTAAAACCCGAAAATTGCTTAAAAGCCGAAATTTTGTGTTTTTTTGAAACCAGAAATATCGGTAAAACCGGATTAAACCGCCGGCACGATCGATCGAAGAAACCTGCATAATACTGGAGGGTTTCGTACCAGATTAGTAAGCGGCAGGCGGTTGAATCGGTCGAACCGGCTGGTTCGAACCGGTTTTTAAAAATTGACTTAAGGATCATATTTGTTACAAATGTTTAAATTTTAGGACCATATAAGTAATTTATAAACATAGGAACGAATAATGAAATACGAACAAACTAAAGTGATTATCTTACCAATTATTATATATTATATATATTAAAGATGATAAAAAAGGAATAGTAAAAATAATATTATTAAATAGATAGTGTCCATGATATTACACACACACACACATATATATAGGGGATTGTTGTATACATAACCCACTAAATATGCAATAATCTATAAAACCTGTCAATATCAAGTCAAATATTCGAATTTCTTTTAACATTATTGTAAACATGTTTAGAACACTTTCTTATTTTTATGAGTTTGCGTAAATTCATCATTGTTTAAGAGTTATAATCGTTGTAAGTTTTTAAAATTTTGTAACTTACAGTACTGTAAGTGTTTTTTTCTCAAAACTTACAACGATGATAACTATAAAACGGTGATTAATTTACGCAAACTTATAAAATAAGAAAGCGTTCTAAATGTGTTTACAATGATTTTAAAAAAATTCGAAGATTTGGCTTTATCTTGACGGGTTATTGCATATTTAGTGGGTTATTTTTTTTATCATTTCCCTATATATATTAAATAGTAATGCATGGTGCATAGGTGTTCGATCCATGTAATGATATTTTGAAAGTTTAAACTTGGACCATCATTTTTAATTTTGAAAATTAGTAAACAGAGATGAGAATATTAAATTTGAGATATTTGCTTAAACATTTAGATTTTATAAAATTTGAGAGATTTATTTGGAGATTTGAGTTTTTGTTGGTTTAGGATTTAAGATTTATGCTTTAGAGTTTACGGTTTAGTTCATGACGAGAGATTTGATTTTGTTTTTTCTAACTTATGTTTTTACAAATGATATATAATACTCATTTTCGAAAATGTACTGTGACCCATAATATTGTTTTTAGTAGAATTGATTTTTCAATTTAAAAGAAAGTTACGGCGCAACTAGCAGCCCGTTTACCTGCATTATTGAAATCTTTCATTTTTATTAATTATCTATATTATAAAATATAAAATAATATAATTTAAACTTTTATGATACATTACATTAATCACTGCGTCTGTAATCAGTGGTATAAAAAGCTAGAAACGGCTCTTTACTAGAAACACAGTCGCAAAAGCTCTCGTCCAATTTTCCGATCAGCCGGAGTTACATTTCCGATCAAGAATTACAAACTTACTGTCGTCGCTAATTAAGGTACCACCTTCATTCAGTCAGCTGATTTCATTTCAAAATATTAGATTTTTCTGGATAAGATCTTCCAAAATCTTGTAATTTCTGAAACATAATCACTCATTCCATGTGAATGTTGTTGACTTCTTTGGTCAATTCATGTTGACTTTTGGATCTGAATTTGATAAGAGTTGGATTGTAAATAAGCTTTGGTATTCGTTTTGATTCTTCATATCTTATCATCATCTTTGATAGTAAAAAGAATTAAATTTAAAGATAAATTAATATATGTTTTAAAGTTAAGAAATTGATTACGGTTGACCACAAAAGTCAACACTGCTAAATTACTAATTAGGAGATGTGGGTGTATGTCAACCTCTTCCATGGTATTTCTGAATCAGGTCTTTAAAAATCATGTAATTTTTATTAAATAATCAAGGATGCTGTTGTGTGTGTGTTTCATAGAGGACACAATCTTGATCAAAGCAAGAGAAATGAATTGGTTTGGATGAATAAACAGTGTATTTTGGTTACAAATGGGTAGCACCGTAACATGAAATGGGTTGAGACGAGTAACTTTTTGACACGATACGGATCAATATGGGTAGTTTAAAAATTATTTGAATAGAATGGATTCAAATTGATAATAATTATTAATAATATGTCTAATAAAAAACCATTAAATATTATTAAAATAGACTATTTGTTGATTACAAATAATTTGAGTTATAATAAATTAAAGTTTTTTACAAATGAGTTATTTAAATCAAAACTAATTTTGCTTAAAAGTCATCCTAACTCGCACTCATCCTGATTAGAACCCGTTATGACATATTTAACCCAACTAAACTAACCCATTTTATAGCCTTAGCGTTTCATGTTGATTTTTGGATTTCTATGGTCAATTTATGATGACTCTTGAGTCTTGAACCTGAATTTAAGGGAAAATTATTAAAATAGTCAAAGTTTAATCCAACTTTTATCAAATTAATCATTCAAATTTAGCCCCCGGTTTATATTCAAACGCTGCTTTAGACGCCCTTCAAATGTACTTTTTGTAAACATACGGGGACATGTCGGCGTCTTTGTCACGGTCTAAATAGGTGTCTTAAAACCCCTTTTCTACTGGCATCTTAAAACGCCTGTAGACGCCTAATTTAGACGCCAATTCTGACGTCTTTTTGGAGTCTTTAGGCACACATTTAGATCCTGACAAAGACGTCAACATGTGGGCCCGTGAGTTTACAAAAGGTACAGAAAAATGAGGTTTAAATATAAACCAGAGGCTAATTTGAATGATTAATTTGATAGAAATTGGGTTAAGTTTGATTATTTTAGTAATTTTTTCTGAATTTAATAGGGTTTATATTTCAAATCTTAATCTTGACATAAACACTGATACTCATTTAGATTCTTTATATATAATCATCATCTTAAATTAGTAAAAAAATAAATAAGAAAATAATTATAGCGTTTAGAAAGTAGAAACTAAGTATGTTGACTACAAAAGTCAACACTCTTAATTATGAGGTGTGGGTGTATGTCAATTATGGAAACTTGGAAAGAGACTTGCTTGGCTGGCAAAAGGTTATTATAGTAGTCTAGTAATTACATTTTTTATTTTATTTAGTTAAATATTTTATAATGAAATCCTTATGCAAACTGAAGGTAAGATGAGGGAAGAAGGTAGATGGATATATCTAATTTTGGTGGGATTGTTAAGCCTGTTGACCACTGAGGCTTATGAAGTTGGACTCACTTTTCTAAATAGTGCTGTTGCTAAAGGAGCTGGTAAACTAGCTTCATCTTTGCCCTAAGAAATCTTCAAACTTCAAGTAAATTACGATTTTGGCTCATGTGGTTTAAACGTTTTAACTATTTCGGCTCAAAATGGAATATTCAATCAATTTAGCCCATGTAATTAGACAACTAACTGTTTTAACCCCACAAACTTAACTATTATAACGGTTTTGGCCCAAAACCTAACTATAGTTGAGACCAAAAGCGTTAGTTATCTAAATTACCACATGAGCTGAATTGATAGAAAATTATATTCTAGGCAGAAATACTTAAAAACATTTAAACCATATTGTCATAGTGAATTTCCTACTCCTCTTAGATGTTTTTTTCTCTCTTATTAAACTATGATATTAATAATATTATTTGTATGTTTTTTCATAATAAAAAATACATTTTCGATAATACGCTTTTTTAAAAAAAGAAAGTTTTTATAAAATATGAAACTTCTATAATATTATTTTAAAAGAGTACAAGATAATGAAAACTCATCCTATGAAATAAAAGTTCTATAAACAATTAGAAAAAGTAACTAAAAAAAACCAAATTTTTTGGCCAACGACTGTTGAAAAAACGACGAAAATTTTTAAAAAATAATATCATTGTTTTATTATTCAAAGTATCTTTATACGTATTTTAAATTGTTTTTACCTCAAAATATCATTTTATAATTCAAATATATTTGCCTAACTATTTAAATTTTTTTTATAAAATCCGTGTAACAAACGAGTATTGTCATTTTAAACTTTGGACTCAATATTTATAATCATTTACAGTTTGTTTGGATGGAAGTGCACCTGCATATCATATGGACAAAGGATTTGGTGCAGGGGTCAACAATTGGTTGGTTTTCTTTGAGGTTGGTCCTTAACCGGTGATCATTATGATTTCAATATGCTCAATTTTTATTCTTTTTGTGGGTTTAAATTGTTTAATTGATTATAAATTTATGTGTGATTTTCATAATGTGACAAAAAAGATTACTAGTTTGGATGAATAAGTGTGTGTATATATTTATTAATTTTTAATGATGCTTGTTGTGTTTTTATAGTTAGAGCAAATTGTATGATAAAAGAAAATTATTTTCAATTGGTTTCTATTTTAGGTAATGGACACACAAGCCTCGCTGAAAATACATTTCCTAAAATAGATATCAATTAAAAGTGCTTTCTTTTTACACAATTTGCTATATTATTTGTAGCTATAGCAAAGATTACAATTTTTTTTTTTTGTTGAAAATGTTTTTTTCTCCTATCTTTACATATATTAATTTTTTTTTCCTATTATTACCTATATATTAAACTCTAATCGGTTTATAATATTTTTAAACAAAAGTCATTTCATGTGAACATTACCTATAGTTAGGATTACAAAATTTTTATTTTATTTGAGTAAATTACAAATCTGACCCATGTGGTTTAACTATTTCAACCTAAAATAAAATCTTCTATCAATGCAGCATCTGGTTTAAACAATAAACGGTTTTACCCCAAATCTAACTGTGGTTGGTGGCTAAAACCGTTAATTGTTTAACATATAGGGGCTGCATTGATATAAATAATTGTTTTGAGTTGAAATAATTAAAACATTTAAACCACAACCACATGGGTCAAAACCGTAATTTATTAATTTTTATTTTTTCATTACAACTTACAAGTTGTTTTTATTTAAATATTAGGGAGGAGGTTGGTGCAACAATGTCACGAGTTGCCTTGCTCGTAGAGATGAACGTTTAGGTTCCTCTAAGAAAATGTTGACAACCGAGACCTTCTCGGGGATGTTTCATAATAAGCCAAAATATAACCCTGGTATGCCTTTGCCTTTGGTTTATTTATTTATTTTTGTAATTTAAAAAACGTAACAACTGATTTTCTTAATTTTTTTTTTCTAGATTTTTATGATTGGAATAATTTTTTTTTCTAGATTTTTATGATTGGAATAGAATCAAGGTTCGATATTGTGATGGAGCCTCTTTTACCGGTGACGTGGAAGCAGTTGATCCCGTAAGTCATAATCGTACGAAAAAATATTGTAGTTAGCTTGTAGTTTGGTGACTTTTGTTAAATGTGTCAATTTCTAGCAGCATTTTTTGTTTTATAATTAATGGTCAAAAGAAATAAATAAAAATAATAAGTTAAAAATAAAAACTGGTTTGTTGTCCAAAGCGTATTAAATTGCATAAAATGTTTCAAATCATTTTATTAACAAAGTTAGATTAGGTTGTTATTTTACCGGTATCCCTTAATCTAAGCATCTTATCTTACTCTTCTAATAAATGATTCTAAAAAAAGTCCACACATGTGGCATTCTCCTATTTTTAAAAAAAGTAAAAAATAAACAAAATACCATGTATTAATTCAAATATGGGAAATGATTGATTTATAATATACATTGTTTACATAATACAATATATTAACAATATAAATATCATAAGAACATTTTTTATAAACTTTTATTTTTAAAGTTTTTAAATATAAAAAAAATAATCAATATCATCAGGAAAATAGGACTTAAGTAATGCATTGTTTACGTACAAAAACTATTATTAAAGTTTGAGTGCAAAATAATATATATTTTTAATTTTACTCTCCCAATATCGTTAATTATATAAAAAAACATTTTTTGGAATCACTCATTATGAGAGTAAATAAGATTTAATAAGAAAATAATAATAATATTTATTATGAGATATATAGAATTAGTTGTGACTTGTGAGGTAAGAATATGACACGTGACAAAAGTGAAATTTAAGTGCGAAATTTTGGTGACAATGAATGTGGTGTTGACAAAATCTAGAAAAATATCTCATCATACTTTGGCTTGGGCTCCCAAAATGGTTGATGGATAAATGCATTAGCTCCAAAAAGTGTACTAAAATTATTTTAATTACGTAATTTTTTAAAAATAGATTAAAAAATAACATAATATTATCCGCAAACCTGTTTAATAAACAAGCATATAACCTAGTATATCATATATATACCTAGAATTTACTTTCAAAGCTTTGTGTGTTAAAACTTATATGTTTTGGATACATTATACATATGTGTGTATATACTATATAGATGTATTTAATAGTGAATGAATTTTTAATAGAAAAACATATGTGAAAAAGAGACAATTATGTGATTACATAATCGTTATTTGTATCACAATAAAATCATAGGTTCTTGCAGTTCTCTACTTATTTTTGATTATGTTTTGATATTTAGAACGATAAAGAAAAGAAAGAAAATAAGTTTGTTGGTCGGCCCAACGGGCCATGCTAAAAGTTGCTTGTTTTGACCCGACCGGCCCATTTGCCACCTCTTCCTTCTAACTTTCTAAGTTTCAACAATGAATGTTGTCTTTCATATTCTTTTTTACAGAAAACCAATCTTCACTTCAGAGGAGCAAGGATTTTTCGTGCTGTTATTGAGGATTTATTAGCAAAAGGAATGAAGAATGCTAAAAATGTAACCCCATAACGTTCATTTTTAACAATTTTGTTACCTTGGTCACATATATTTTTGTAAAGAAACAACCCAGTATATTCTCACTCTTTAGTAGGGTCTGGGCCCTGGGGGAAGGATGGACATAAACCTTACCTCTATCCCAATTCAGACCCCGATCCAAAGTTATCGTTTGAAGTTAATCATCCTAACACTTTTAATGTTATTTAATTTCACAAAATAAGGAAAATAACGTTAGAAGTAGGGTCTGGGCCCTGGGGGAAGGATGGACATAAACCTTACCTCTATCCCAGTTCAGACCCCGATTCAAAGTTATCGTTTGAAGTTAATCATCCCAACACTTTTAATGTTATTTAATTTCACAAAATAAGGAAAATAACGTTAGAAGTAGTGTAATTTTACTTTTGACCCTTGAGAGCCCACACATATGTGCCTTATATGCCACATGTATTTATGTCAACTCTAGATATTCTAATATGAAGTTTTGTACTGCAGGCCATGCTTGCTGGCTGTTCAGCTGGGGGGCTGACTTCCATATTGCAGTGTGATAACTTCAGATCACTTTTACCAGCAACCACGAAAGTGAAATGCCTAGCGGATGCTGGTTTCTTCATCAACGGGTAAATATTTGTGTCGAATGTTTATTTTATGTTCTTACTAGAGGTGTCAGTATTTACCCGTTTAGTTTGAACTTATAAGTGGTTGTTTTAGGTTATGTTTTATCTTTGACGGGTCAAACGAGTAAAATCAAGAATTTGGTTAAAAAATAGTCAATATATGTTGGAAAGTCACAAAATTAGTAATTTTAGTCAAAAACTTGCATAAATAACATATATAGTCGTATTTGACACACTACACATGCTTTTGAAATACTAGATACATAGTGTTTTCTGGCAACCCAACCTGACCAAAGCCATTTTAGAAAGTCACACACCTATGCCTGGCAAAATAGGTTGGTTGGGATGAGTAACGAGTCACGATGAGTGCAGCTCATAATGAGTTTTAAGTAAAATTCGTTTGGATCTAAATGAGATGTTTTTAAAAACATCACTTTGGTTCAAGTTAAAGTTATTTGTAACTAAACAAACAGTTTATTAAAATAATTTTTAATGATTTTCTCATCAAATATATTATTGATCATTTTTACCCGTATAAATTCATCAGATTTACATAGTTTTTAAGTTACCCATCTTAACCCGTATTGTGTCAAAGTGTTATTCATCTAAATCCGTTGTATATCAGAATGCTATACATTTCAACCTAAAATACAATAATTGTTTACCAAAATCTATCTATTTATTTTGCTATGAGTCAAGATTGTCAGGTTTACACAAACCAAATTGCTCAGCCTGACAGCTGAGTGTCCGTTTTTCCAGCTTTATGCTTTCTGAGTGTTTTTATTGTAGCAAGTTAACAAAACTGGTTCATAAACAGGAAAACGATTATTGGAACAAGTCACATCGAAGGCTTCTTTGCAGATGTTGTTAAGACACATGTAATTACCATTTTATTTTTTCACCCCCATCTTTAACTTAGCATACTATATTAAATTAATTTTGTAATTTACTGTTATTTTTAACTATTAATATGCAGGGATCGGCTAAAGTTTTGTCTCCAGCTTGCACTTCAAGAATGAGTCCTGGTTTGGTAAGAACGGATCGATGTCGTGAAGATACTTAAATGTTTGTTTGTTTGTTTGTTTTTGGGTCGAAATGTAACATTTTTTTGTGGTTTTTGTAGTGTTTTTTCCCACAGAATATGGTGCAATATATTAAAACACCAATTTTCTTGATAAATGCAGCCTATGATTCATGGCAGGTTAGCCAAACATCAATATGAGCAGCAATAATGTAATTAAATTTAATTGGTTTAATTTTGATTTAAATTAATTATGTTACAGGTAAAGAATATATTGGCTCCTGGTGTTGCTGATAGAAAGGGTACCTGGCGTTCATGCAAACTTGATATAACTAAGTGTTCACCTGCTCAGCTCAATGTCCTGCAAGGTTCACTCTCATGTGTCACTCTGTTTTTTTTTATAACCGTGAGAACCCGTCACCTGAACACTTAGTGACCCTACCAATACCCTGCCACCAAGGTCGGGGCATGCCCCCATTGGTGGGTGGGGGGCAGCCGCCCACTTTGAAATTTTGTTTAGTGGTTTATTTATGTTAAAATCTTAAATCTTGACCGACCCTCTTATCATTTTGCAATCACCCCTTTTTAATTTGCATAATAGGAACTGTGATAAAAATTTAAGTGATAGTTGTACTTGTTTTTTTAAAAAAAAGTTGCATAAAAAAGTCTTTGTAGATGTTGTTTTGGATGTATCTTAAAAAATAAAACCCCGTAAAGAACGACTTTATATGTATTGTATTTTTATTATGCCTTTATTTATTAAAGTTAGTTTAATTGTTTTTTTTTCACATGACCTAACTTGATTCGACTCAACCGGAACAGAAGAGAAAAACAAATAATTATTATATTGATCCTCAAATATCATAAAATATTTTTGTTACCCTTAAAATAGATTTCTGGGTCCGCCACGAAACAAGGTTCGGTAAAATGCAGCTTGTGCTGAACTATTGACCTTCAAGGGGTTTAAAGGTAGAATACCAGTGGAAACCAGATTCTAACCTGAGACCACTGTTAGAGGAATTTGTGTTCTTACCATCGCACCACACATTGAAGGTTCACTCCCCACAAGACCAGGCCTGGTTTCATAACCAGTTAAAAAGTGGTCATTTGGGTCTAATCGTCGACCCTACAGCATACTGTTGGAGAAATTCTTCAATAAATGCTTAGAAATCTATCGGATCGTGTATGAAATCACTATCTGAAATCAGTACTTCTATCATTTCGAGTTCAAGAAACTTGATTTTAGGATAATCCAATAGAGAGAATTTTATAATACGAATTTCTTGATTGCTCTTCTTATGCGAGCTCGTCTTCTATATTTAACACCAACCAACCGCAAGGTGGTTATTGCCTTATTGGCAGGTAAATTCGCTGGTATATTCGCGGGTCTAGGCAATTCCGATCACAAGAAATAAGTAAATTTCATTTAGGTTTCTGGGTGTTGCCCCGAACCTCACAAGGGGATCTGCCCCTTGACCCCTAACGCAACCAGGGGCTCTGTCCCTACGACCCCGCAAGGGGGCCCGACCCCTTGACCCCCGCGTTTAGTCAAGAGCTCAGAAATATTAAAAGAGTGTGCGCTTCGCACCTCCAGCTCGTTAATATTCCTTTACATCCAATTACACTAAAATATACAACATGTACACTGTTTTCTCTTTCTAATGAATATAAAACGCTCGCAAGGCTGCACATCCAGGCGTCCTTAACCTGATTCGGGCATATTTCGCAGGGTACAGACGTGAGTTCTTGCAGGCATTGACTGGATTTGGTAACTCACCTTCAAGAGGAATGTTCATCAACTCTTGCTATTCCCATTGCCAAACTGGAATCCAAGAAACATGGTTGAGAAATGATTCACCACTGCTGAGCAACACAGTATGCAACTATATATACATCATAGTTTTTATGATTTCCAGTTACTTATCATTTTATATCTAATGTTTTTTGTATCTAATGTTTTGTTACGCGTTAAACTTATATCAGACAATCGCGAAAGCTGTTGGAAACTGGTACTACGATCGGGGAACGTTTCAAAAGATAGACTGTCCATACCCATGTGATAAAACATGCCACAATCGTGTTTTCGAATAGCAGAATGCTAATCAATGTAAACGAGCTAAGCCACGAGTCGATATACAGTATTCTTTGATGCGGTTCGATCTGGTGTTAGGGATAAACGAGCCGCGTATCGGAAGGTTTAACGACCCGTGATGGTGTAAGGGCTTTAATTATACAAAAGTTTATACGTTGATGAAATAAAAGATCACCAATGTGTGTTGTTGGTGTTGTTATTTGTTCTTTATTAACGATTCTAATCAATAAATTAAATGTGGTTATTATATATGTGATTTTGTGTGACATATATTATATATATATACTTTATGGTTATGTTTGAGCTTGAGAATTTAGCCTTTACAATATGAGAAAATGAAATGTTGAAATGGGTTGATATGTCTGGTCCCTATTTTGAATCGACATCAACTAATATGAACTGTTTTAAAATGTGTCAAGAAAAAAATAAAAATAAAAATAAATAAGCTTTATATTTATAGACTACTACAGATAGAGCTTACAGTTTCGTCATTATTGAAATTTAAAAGCACAAATTGAATTCTAAGTTGTAAGGGAGGGAGGATTAATTTCTCTTAATAATTTGAAATCATTTTACTAAGCAATTAATATATATATATATATATATATATATATGTGTGTGTATGTAAAGATAATTTGAAAACCTCTTTTTAGCTTGAAAACCAAGGTAAAAACCATGTATAAAAACTTTTTTTTTTTAATTTTTTACAGACATGTAACATTATTTGTCACAATTCTATATAAAAAATTTAAAAAACGTCGAGAGTTTTTTTTTACAAAAATATTTTATAAAACCATATAAAACATATGCAACGCTGCGCCCAATGTTACATATGTTTTATATGGTTTTACAAAATATTTTTTTAGACAAAAAACCTCTTGACGTCATTTTATTTTATTTTTATAATAATGTGCCATATAATGTTACAAACTAGTAATAGAATTTCCAAAATTTTTTTGCATGATTTCATGGTTTGTAAATGATCCTTTCTACACACACACGCGCATATAGTGAATTTATAAATTGAAAATCACCTTGAGTTGTAAAAACCACGAAAACCATGTAAAAAATTTGTTTTTTTACAGGTTTTTAACATTTTTGGCTAATTTTTGTAAAAAATAGAAAAAAGTACCGATAAAATATTTTTCAAAAAAATATTTTGTAACACTATATAACACATACGTAACATTTGGGCATATCGTTACATAAAAAATATTCAGGGTGTTACATAGTATTACATATTTGTTTTTATGGTTTTACAATTCAAGTGGTTCCATTTATTTATGCAACACATACACACATATATATAGGAAGATGATCAAATGCTAATCCATGTTTATTGCGTTAACCGAATAACTATATCTTATTACTTTTGGACGCACACTAAAGTAAATTTAAAGGTGTAGTTTTTTTTAATTAATTTATTGCTCAATTACATTAATAAGAAAAAAGAAAAAACATACTCCTTTATATTTACTTTACTGTGAGTCCCAAAGTAATAAAATATAGTTATTCGATTATCAGAATAAGAAAGGGTTAACATCCATCCCATATAGATATATATTAAACAACTTGGTACGACGAAACGAAAAAAATATTTCAAATCGTTCTTTCGAATTTAACACTCTAAGGCATTTCGAGCCCACCACATAAGGAATCAAAATATATAACTTCAATTGATTTTAATTTGTAAATCTCTAATGGTGTTTGTTTAACATAAACAACAAATATTTACTATTTATGATGATGGATCATAAATGTATATATGTGTGGGCCCTTAAGGGGCAAAAGTAAAAGTGCACTAATTTTAACGTTATTTTAATTATTTTGTGAAAATAACGTTAAAATCATTGGGATGATCAACTTCAAACGATAACTTTGAGCCGATGACTCTTTTGAAGCAGCCTCTCTATCACAATTGGGATAAGGGTAAGGTTTGTATCTATCCTTTCCCTCCAGACCCTGCTGAAAAATAGGAATATACTGGGTAAGGTTGTTGTTGTATGATGATGGATCAGTCAAAGAAACTAATTTTTACATAAAGAGAACATACAAAGATTAACATTCTGATTTTTATATTAATATTTGAAATTAAAATGTAGTACAGTAGAAAATCCAGTACACGTTATTGTGTTATGCTGTATTTCTGCGTGTTGTCTTTTTTTGTGCTATTATTTTATATAGTATATATTTTGTGATTAATTTTTAAACTGTATTCTAATGTAGCATATTACATTAAAAATTCAGTACACGTTTCATGAAAATGTTTTAAAAGTATAAAACATGTATAAAAAACATAATACAATTTAAAATTTGAATTTGATATTTTTTATATCTATATTATACTCTCAAAAATAAAATTATTCAATTTTATAATATAATTCAGAGAAAAATAATATTATACAAAAAAAGCTATGAATTTAAAAACATGAAAAATATTAATAAAAAATGCTACCAAAATAGACAGTTTTTTTTTTTTTTTTTTATTTTATCTTTTTTCTGTCATGTTACATGTTAAAATGTTATGATATTATTTCTTATCTTTTTAAATAAAAATAACTTTTTGTTAAACCTTTCTCTAATGTTAATATTAAGGGTGTACACAAAAACCCGTATCCGAAAATCCGAAAATCAGAATCCAAAATATCATTAAAATCCGGATATCCGGAAGTTCGGATATCCAGAACTTCGGATTCGGGTACCTATTTTGAAAATTTTCGGATAGTTCGAAACTTCGGATATCCGATATCCGAAATAGTTTTTTTCCGGATATTCGGATATTTTTTTCGATATTTAGGATATTTTTCGGATATTCAGATAATTTTCCGATATTTGGATATCCGAAATATATATTTTTTAAATTTTTTTCTGATTTCGGATATTCGAATCCAAAATATCGGAGTCAGATATTGAAAATCATTATCCGAATCCAAAAATATACACCCTAGTTAATATAACATTTACCGAAAAGGGCTTTGCCCTAGTGGTACCCCATGGCTTTCCAAATGGAAGGTCATGGGTTCAAATCTCTCTTCAGACGAAATAGGGGTCCTTGAGAGGTTACGGGTTTTCCGGTGCGGTTTCCTCCTGGGGTGGTGGTGGGGTCTCAACAGAAGTCATGGTAACTAGACTTTGGTGACATGACCTGGAAACAGTGGTTCACACGTTGAGATCAAATGCCGCTAAAAAAAAGTTAATATAACATTTTGTTTCATCGTTTGTCAAATAAAACCAAATTATTTTTATTTTTTAACTGCCAATAAAGCCAAGTATGAGTCAATGACGCAAAGTCCAATGGTACTTGCACAGGAAACCTTTCTCGATACAATCAGCCCGTTCGGATTTTGAATTCTCCGACTGATTCCGCCATTGGCCGGCGGTTTAGCGCTCGATCTTCGCCCTCAATCTTGCAATGCCGACGTATGCTTCAGCCACCTGCCCATATGTTATTGATCCATCAATCTTGTATAGAATTTGGATCTGAGACCTTTTCTTTAACCTTTAGTTTGTACGCATCTGAAACATGAATCATTTTGGGTGTTAAGCGATTGTGGGTTGTTGGGGTTTCTGATTGAAAAAGATGGGATCGACCACCAGTAAATCTATTGACCCTGAAACGCCGGTGGCGATGGTTGGTCGCCGGAGTTGTTCAAGAAATGTGTTTCAAAGTTCGTGTATTCGACCGGCATCTGGTTCTTCCGATAGCAGTGACATTGATGATGATGATAATGATGATGATGATGATGATGATGAACAGGTTGTTTTTTTATTGCTCTCTGTTATGTACTTTTTCCCTGATTATTAAAACCCTTATTATGCGTTTGTGAATTTCAATTCCAGGGTTTTGGTGGGATTTCAAATTTTCAAATGAATTTTGTTGTTTAAGATTAGGATATGATTGCATCTATGAAATTAGGAATACCCTTCATTGTTTCTTGAACGAATTATTGTTGATTAAAACACAGGCTGCATTTGATGTCAATTTGAATATGGACACATTTGAATAGTGAAGCAAACTATTCTTTCTGTATATAAATCCTTGATCATCATCTTGGTTTGCCACACTCTTTTTAAAATCAAAATCATCATTGGGTGTAAAATGGTTTTTGTTAATCAGCATTTGACAACTCTTTTTATGTTAAATTTGATCACCTAAGACAATATTTTGATATCTTCAGGTATCTGATCATCAGCCCAAAGAAAATGATGTTAAAGGGAGCCATTCCAACATGAGCTCATCAAAGCCAAAAGGGATACTAGGCCGAAACAAAGATGTCAGATTGAAACGGGCTGATAAAAGGGCTTACATACCGTCTGAAACACATTTTGGTGAATGGGGTGAATCTAGCCTGAGTGGTGCTGTATCAAGAAACGGGAGTGGTTCTTCTCACAATCCTTCGAGTCGTTTTCTTTCTCATTTTAGTTTCTTTTCTAGCAATCAAAACTCTCGTTCTTCTGCAAGTTCCATAATCTCAAATGATGACAACCTTGTTTCCAGTCGATCTATCAATAAAACTAAGACCTGCCAAGGTTGTGAGTTTTTTCCATCATGTTTCATGCCAACATCTCCTCAGCCACAAGATTCTGATTTCTATTCAGATTCTGATAACAGTGATGTAAGCTCTATCCATGAGTTGGGTCCGGATGGTAATAATAACAATGGAATGGAAACTAGTCATCGCGTATTTTCTCCAAGAAATGGCTCAGGCTATAATAGGCGAGTGGAAGCTTGGGAGCCTATTGAACAGAATGTTAGGTTTAGTAGAACTTTAAGTGTTGGAAGACTTCGTGATAGAGTTCTTAATAGACCAACACTTTCTGAATTAGCATCCTTCCCGTTGCAGTCAGAACAGGAAATGGTGATAGGTGGTGTATTTGGTGAAACAGGATCACGCGTGTCGAATGAGAATGTGATGACACCTACAACTTCATCCACCAGGGTTAACTCTTTGTATGGGAATCATGATTTGGGAGTTGAAAATGTGGGTGCTAGAGAAACAAGTTATCCTAATCTTTTGGAACACAGGGCAAACTTTCTTGAAAGAAGAAGAAGGATAAGGTCACAGGTACACACATTACTTTTTAGGTTATAACAAACCCTTTTATGAGATTGGTAGTGTGATATTGAATAACCATAATATGATAATCACTTGTAATAAAATGCGAGGTAGGACATAGTGTTGATAACTTTTACTTATCGTAGGTACATGCATTGCAGAGGATGGGAAGCCGGTTTGAGAATCTATCTGGTCATGATAGATCTTGTATATTGTCTGGTCAGTATCGAATGGGTCATTGCACATGTCGGGTCAATAATCAAGACCCAAATAGTGCTAGGGGTAGCATATCAAGAATTGTCTTATTAGCTGAAGCTCTCTCTGAGGTGATTTATTGTCTTGTTAATCTATACCTGATAAATAAGTGAATGTTTGCGCCACGTGTCACAATTTTACTAGCCCAGTAGTATTTTTTCATGCTTCTAGTATCTCATCCGCTCATATTTTATTTCTTCCCCATGCCTCTATTTCTTATTCCATCCTATACAATTTAGGGGCTGTTTGGTAGTATCTAAATGGGTCTGAATCTAAATGTTTCATATATAGATCGCTTGTTTTACGAAAAAAACACACATCTGAATGGAACCAAATGTTTAAATGAAGGTCTGAACTATTCAGACTTGGGCATGAGTATGAACCATTCAGATGTGAAGGGAAGAGGCGGGGCTTGACCGGGCGGCTGAAATCGACGGAATCGTCGGCGGAGACAGGGGCAACCGGCAGAGGTGACGGGGCGACCGACGGAGGCGAAGGACTGCGACTGAAACCTCTACCTGGTGGGTTGGGGGGGGGGGGGGGCGCTAGGGTTTTGAACCAAACAAGAGGGCATTTTTTATTTTCATTCAGACATGGAACCAAACAGTCTTAACTGATTCAACACTTAATGGTTTAGACGTTACCAAACGGCCCCTTAATGTTCTTTTTAATCAATATGTGTAATACACGAGTTTCTAGTTTAGTGATGTGTATATATTTCATTGGTATCATGAGTTGAACCTTGTGGTCTGTGTATGTATTTTAATCAGGTTTTGGATGAAATTCACCAGCAATCTGTACTTTCTTCATCCCGACACACACTGTCTTCACTTGGATCAGTTCCTGCTCCAACTGAAGTTGTGGAATCACTTCCTGTTAAAGTTTACCGCAAGTTGCCAAAACATTTAAACGAAGAAGATGCACAGTATGTATATACATTCCTTTTTATTTACTTCATTTATCCTAACAATAAAATGTATCAATACAGATTAAATTTTAGCTTAAAAAATGAATGGAGTTTTCTAAAATATATGGAACTAAGAACAATAAAATTTTAGAGCTGTTTAGTTGTAATCAAATCAATACAAATTTGATTGTTACATTTAGCTTCATAATACGTGTGCCAAGAATAAGCATTTTGGGACAAATTGTGCAAAAAGTCGTCGTATGCTGTTTTCACCCTCGATCTCGTGGTAAATATTAATCTTTGTTATATTTGTACAGATGTTACATTTGCCTTGTTGAATACGAGGATGGAGATGAAGTAAGGGTTCTCCGTTGTCATCACGAGTTTCATAGATTATGCATTGATAAATGGCTCAAGGAAATTCACAGGTACATTTCTGCTGATATTCTGTTTCATCACTGTTATAATTTTACCCTTATTTTTGAACAAGCACTTGAATAAGGCTTTAATACATGGTCATTGCATATTTTTAACCGACTATCCTAACATTTTTAATGTTATTTCACATAAATTAAGTAAAATAATGTTAAAATTAGTGCAATTTTACTTTTGCTCCTTGAGGGCTGATACATATATACATTATATGTGCGCACCTCAAACAGGGTCATTTCCCACCCTAATTTGACCTTTTTAATTGCGCGAACCTGTTTTGACTTGTTAGCAAAGCCTCGAGTCATCCATCTTGCCACCTCTACCTTTTATGCTTTAAAGCATGCATTTTGGGTGCCGACTAGACTACAAAAATCAAGGGACCAACAACATACAATTCCTCACCATCATATGATCATTTTACCCGAAATGTTATCTTGATTATTGTATTCATTTCCTCTAAAAAAGAGCTGACCTTTTTATAAAAATTGTTTTTTAAGACGAATAAGTTTGAATTCACTTGATGAAACAGGATTTGCCCGTTATGTCGTGGTGACGTTTGCAAAACCGCTTCATTGCATGCTGAGGGTTTACCGTTATGAGGACCTTTTTGTTCCTTTTGGACCCGCGAAAGCAAGCTTGGACCTTGAGATGTTGCTGCCTAGCAGAGTTGTGGTGGAAAGTCAAAATCTTGACCTGTATGTTCTAATCATCCTCATTTGTTTTTTCGGAGAATTCTAATGAGAACAAGATTTGAGCTGGCTTCTTCCTTAGGAGCTTTAATTGATGTATTTTGTTGTTTGTATTCTTTGAGGTTTCAATGTCCAATTGTAATTTTCTCTGTTATTTGGTCACATGCTTTCATACTTGGGAGATTTTGGGCTAGAAAATTTGAATAGTGTCTCCCCTTTACTTGGGGGATGAGCCTATGTAAGCTTGGGCTCTATCATTTTCACTTAAAAGAGTCTTAAGAGTTTTAACTTTAAGCTTGTTTCAAACCAGTGTTTTTATAATTGGATCGAACATTGAACTGAATGTCTTATTGGTTTATTGGTTGGAGTTAGACCGGTTTTAAGAACCAAATGACATAAATATTTCAAGTCAATCATTTTTTTTTTAAAAAATTATTCTCTCAAACTTATATCAACATGTATTACATACTATTTAGGTTAAAACATATAATTAAAAACAAAATAACTTGAATGACTTGATTGAGACAAAAAAATTTTGAGTGGCTTGATTGGAACAAAATGCAAAGTTGCTTTTATTTCTATGAAGTTATCTCTAAATTTAATGTAATTTTACTTGTGTTCCTTGAAGACTCATACATATATACATTATTTGCGATCACCACAACCAGTCAGATAGAAGAACAAACGGTCAGATCGAAGAACAAATGTGGAACGGTCGAACATAAGATTGTGGGAACGCAACACTATAGAGCACCGATTCGACCATTAACCCGAGTTATGGGATTAAAGCAAGGCGGCTCATATTAGAGGTGAACAAAAAAACCGGTTTCGGATCTCAAACCGGTTTCCAAACCGGATCTCAAACCGGTTTCACCCAAACCGGTCCAAACTAATGGTTAGGAATAGGTTTGACATCCTCATCTCCCAAACCAGTTTCCAAACCGGTTTCAACCCCTTCAAACCTGTCCAAACCGGTCCAAACCGGTTTTATAGGTTTGACATCTTCAATCTCCCAAACCGGTTTTGACCACACGTTGACCAAACCGGTTCGGGTCCCAAACCGAACCGGTTTGAGAAAAAAAAAACCGGTTTGAGCACCTCTAGCTCATATACACAAAACTGAACCAACTTTATCTTTGGTTTCTAGTCGGACCAGGCCCAATTCGGTTTTAAAATCATTGCCAATATGGCAATATCTACCTTAAAAACTCTATTTAAGTTTGACTTTATCTGACCAATGTTGATACTAATTAAGAAATTAGCTCAACTTGATCTTCACTGACTAACGCTAACCCGTTGGATCAATCTTGATGAGTCGGGTTACATTTCGACAACTTAGTCATATGTTTAACTATCTAAGTACTGGGTCTAGGTTATAAGAGCTGTGAGTCGAGAATACCCCCAAGGGTAAAATTTACCATCATTTTACCTATCCTTCAGAGCCTAGTAACTAGTATGACTTAACTGTTATCTCTATGATTCTGTTTGTCTTCTATTTGTAAGGATGTTTGTGTGTGGATTTTGGGCCTGAACCAAAAACCCTGTAACTGCTTGTGACCGAATTTTGTTTCTTTTGTTTTGTATTATAAAAGAATTGTGACAAATTTCTTTTTCATATTTTATTCGTGTATTGTGAATTTTTTTGTTATGCCTGTGAAAATGGGCAGATTGGATTGGGTAACGTTAAACAAGAAGTTTATTTGAATAATTTTTAATGATTTCAAACATATTATTGGATCATTCTTACCCGTTTGAATCCGTTACCAATCTTGAACCTATTATATTAAGGCGTTATCCATCTCAACTCATTATATGTCATAATGCTACCAATTTCAACCCAAAACTTAATAATTGTTTACCAAAATTTACCCATTTATCTTGCTATACATCACGATTGTCATGTCTACTTTTTATTAGGGTTTAATAATTATTAGTTTAAGGTTTTGATTATTTTAAGGTTTTATTAGTTATTAGTTTAATATTATTTTGATTAGTTTAAGGTTTATTAGGGTTTAGTAATTATTAGTTTAAGCTTTTGATTATTACGATTCAGGCAAACGACCGTGAGGTGTCGACCAAACATCCGTGGTTAAGTTAACCCCGGTTTTTAAATTTTGAAAACCCAAAATTAATTCTTGTTTTGCTTGACGCCAACGTTTCAAACAATCACGTCTAATAGTAGTTCAACTTACTTGATGATATCGTGGTTGAAGCGCCTTTTGAATCATCCTCGTCAAGCGTGAGTTGTCAAAATAATTGAAAGGCAAACTTTCTTGAATTACTAAGTTTCCCATCATTTTACAAACCATGTTGGGATCGAAATTCCAAACCTCACACTCTTGAGACATTTGTGCTTGATCGTTTGCCGGATTAATTTTGACCACAACACAATGCTTTGTGAAATGGCTTCTTAAAGTAGAATTAACCTTTGCACCGTGCCTTATCGACACCGTCTGACATTTCGCATAAGTCGAAATGTTGAAATAGATCTTTGTTTCTCGTTGTAGTTTTTATTCTAACAACGGTTGGTTCGGTTGAAGTGGATGAACAACACCAACGAAACTTTGAGCACTTCGTGAGCTTGCCATGGATGGAATATAGATTGAATTAAGATTTACGAACGTAATAGAAGAAGAGATTGAATCGAGCTTGAATCGAGAAGTAGGTGGTCGTTTTTTGAGCGTTTGAGAGTGTTTAAGAAGAAGAGATGTTGTAAGATGTTGTGTGATCAAACCAAAACAATCCCCATCTATTTATACTAACGTTTAGGGGCAAAATGGTCCAAAAAATTGTTTAAAACGGCTATAAACGGTAACAAAAACGGCTCTTTTTTTCACACGATCGGTTAACCGGTTAAACCGGTTTCAACGGCTATAATTTGGCTCCAATGGCTAGTTTTTTGAACTCCTAACCGGTTAACCGGTTTCTAACTGGTCTAATAAACCGGTTTTGCTTTAACCGGTTACTAACAAGTTTCTCCGCAAAATCTCCCAACCGGTTTAAAACCGGCGGTTTTTCGAATTGGCCCAAACCGGTAACAAAAACCGGTTCGGTTCGGGTTACCGGTTTTTTTGTGCACCACTAAGTGTAGTTGTGAACTTGTGACCGAACAATTTCTATAGCTATATCTCCAACCGTTATGCGACCTATTTAATAATTTTTATTACTTTTTAAAATCAATAATTGTATTGCGAGTTTGCGACCATATAAATTTGTAACTGTTTTCGCGATGAAATTTATTTTGGTCACTAACACGGCTGCTAGTTTTTCAACAACTTTTATTGGTCACAAATTTCGGTCACTTTTGCCGTTTGTATAGTACCCAAGGACTAATGATGTTTTGTCCTAGTGATAAGATTGAGGTGTTTGGAAAGAGATAGTAGACATCATTGTAGCAATTTTTCCTGAGATATTATTAATTCTTCTGGCGTAGCTATACTTGTTCTTAATAGATCTGTAAGAATATTATTCCGATAGATCATTCTTCTATAGATTTTATTAATATCCGAGGTCACTAGTTTATCCTCAGGAAGAACTGGGTATAGACACAAAACCATCCATTTTGGTTCTATATTTGTTTGAATAAAATGCTTAGCCAATTCCATGCGTTTAAGCAAAAAATCTTCCTTTCTTCCAACAGAAAGAACATGGATAAAATCAAACGGATTCCCGAAATGCCTTTCTGGATATTCATTAATGTCCCGGCTATTCACGAAACGTGAGAAGCAGATGATTAATCATAGGGCACAAAAGTTTTTATATATATATGTATATATAAAGATTCATTCAAATGAGAACTAATAAGTTGAAAATAAATAAAAAGAAGCATTTATAAACACATTATTTAATGGGCACAAAAAATCATTTTTTTAAAGTATATGAAGTTACTTTCAATGCCCTTTAAACTAAATATGCTCATTGTTTCGGTTAACGGTTTATTCGATCTGGTTTAATCGGTTTTCAATTTATCCCTATCAAAAACCGAACTGAATTCAAGAAGTGGTTCGGTTCTAACTTTGGTTAAAACCAAATAAACATATTGAAAGCCAAATAAACCGCTTAAAAGTCGAATAACCGATCCAAATAAACCAAATACAATCGAATAAACAGGTCAAAACAAAAAAAACCCGATCTGAATAAACCGAGTAAGCCGAATTCAATCTTATATATTATTAATAAGATAATAATTTAAATTTCAATTCGGTTTAATCTGTTAACCAAACAAACCAAATTTATAAAAAAATTTGAATTAAAAACAGAATTTTGAGTATGATTAGGTACTGAACCAAAAACAGAATTTGGAATTTGGATACAGCTAGAACCAAAACGAAAGCCGAATTCAGAATTTGGTTCGATTTTTTCAGTTATAAATACGTTTCGGTTTTCGGTATTAAATGATTTTTTAATTTTTTTAAACACCTTCACTTTAATATTTGAATTCGCTAGGTGTTTTTTCCCGGCTAGGTCCTAGGTTCGATCCTTAGGTCCTAGGTCCTAGGTTCGCTAGGTGTATGATTTTTTGGTTTTTTTAAACACCTTCACATCAATTCTCAAGGTCGCCCCTGCACTCAGGTCCTAGGTTCGATCCTTAATTTCACCCGATTTTACTGGCATTCCACCGTCGTGTCTTTGGCAAATGCTTGGGTCGAAGGTTTCGGAACGGCTAATACCATTTATTAAAGGACGACATTAAGTGCATGTTTGAGATTTCATTTGAAATCAACTTTTTAACTTATTGACTTGATAAAGTTATTAAGTTAAAAAGATGTTTGGTAACATAAAAAAATGTTTTGTTTTAACTTTTTGAGTAGTGTTAAAAAATCATTTTTAAAAAACTACTTATTCTGACTTTTTAACTTTTTATGATTAAAAAGTCATTTTTTACTTTTTTACACACAAAAGCTAATGCAAACATAATTTTAAGACACTTCATTTCAAAAAAATATAAGTTAATAAGCACTTTTAACAAAAAAAAATCTTTTTAAACTTAATAAGCAATTCCAAACATATCTTTTAACTTTTTGGCAGATAATGTTGCACCATTTTGTCTGACCACTTGCCCCTCCACAGAAAGAATCTTGTATATTATTTGACACCCAAAATATAAAATAACTGCTAATATCTAATATATCACACAGATTAAATAAAAATAGTAATACTTTACTAATAAAAATTTAAAATCTTATAAAACGATTTTTTTTTGTTTTAAAAGATTTCTTTGAAAAACATTATTTTTCTTATAAAAATCCTGGTGTTTAAAAACTCTGATTTCAATTTTTTTTGTTTTTTAAGATAAATTGTTTCCATAGATTTTTTATTTTCAAATTTTTTAATAAAATAATATGATTTTTCATTTATTAAAAATTTATTTAAAAAACAAAAAAAGCATAACTAATATCATTAGATCTAAGTTAATTATTTAATATTAAAAATAATATAATTATTTAACATGTGAGAAAAATAGATAAGATAGTTAAAATGTGACACATCATGTGAAAGATGGTTTGGATAGAGTTTTGGCACACTGGTGTATCAATGACATCATTTTTTATAACTTTAAAAATTATTTTAAAAATATGTACTAATAAAAGTTTCCTATCCGGTTTCTTACTGAAACGGTTGGTTGACGATTTTTTCGACTCCAACCATCTGGCCCATCAAGAGGGTTGGGTGGAGCATTCGCTGCAATCTGAGTGTAAGGCTGATGTTTTGATATACTCAATCACTGTACTATGAGGATAGATTTGATTTAAGTATAATGTATAAATAATATGAGTAATGTATGAATATTATAATCCTAATAATTTGATTTGTTATTTTTATTTGATAATATACGGAAAAGTATTATGTTAGAAGTTGAAATATTAGAACCGGAGAAAAGACTGGTATAATGTTTCAATAAGGGTTAAGTTATTGCTATATCGGTGTATTAATAAAAATAGTTTTCGTTGTATGTTGTATATAGTTAGATGAGTGAACAACAAATATGGTTACACGGAGTAAGAGACAAAATCCTAATTTTTCTAAACTAGGAATTTTTTTATTTAGATAAGACCACCCACAGGGGGTAAGCCTTAGAACCGGCGGGACTCAAGAGATGAGGCGGGGCCAAGCGGGCACAACGCCAACCCTCTCCTGCAGGCTCAAAATCAAGGGAAGCGCGACCCCCGCTCCCCGCTCTCCTCCCTCTCACATACAATTTTCTCCTCTCTCACACAATGGGTAAAGTTTTCCGGTGGGGTGACCACTGTGGGGTTTTAAGGTTTTCAGTGGGGTGATGACGTGGTAGGAAATTTCGGTGGGGAGGGATTTTCAGTAGGGTGACCGCTGTGGATAGTCTAATGAAAGGTGGGTATGTATCAAAAACATATTTGGGTTTTTCATTTGAATGGTAAGATGAATTTTAAGTCGATCATGACACACGTAAGAACCTTGTAAACGGCATTTACTAAATATCTCATTTTCCAAAACATTTCCAATTATGAGTAAGACGTAAATTAAATTAGAAAAAAGGGTCAAAATATGTCATATATAAGCTTATACGAGACGTCATTCTATGACCATCTTTGATACGTAATATTTTGACAATAATTGGTCTCATATACGTCTCATAAAGGATCTATACGTCTCATTTAGGCGTATACGAGACTAATAATTAACACAGAAAAAAATTCTAACAAATAATGATTGGTCTCATATTTTTTTAAAGGCTAACTAATCAACTGCCGAGTATTCAGTACGTTACCCCTAATGGTTAAAGGATGCCCAAGTTGGCAACTAGTCTAGACAGACGGAGCCTCTAGCCCACCAGCCACCAATTCCGGGGAAAACTGACCCAAGCACCCGCCTAAAGACACGAAGGTGGAAGGCTGGTAAAACCGGGTGAGATCAAGATTTGAACCTAGTACCTGGGTCTCCTATAACTTCCCTCATACATTCATTTTACCAATAGGATAAGACATCATTGGTCTCATATACTTGTTGTATATTCGTATAAAAGACGTATATATAGAGGACGTGAGACTTGAAGATTGCGTTTAGTTTGATTAGAAGCCACGCTTATGGTCTTGACTAGCTAGTTAACCATGGCTACTTATTTCTCATCTCGAATAGCTTGTATCAATTTGTTTCTTTCTTCTTCTTTCGTATTCATGTTGCCGTTGTCTGAATCAGTAGATTTCGAGATCTCTAGCTTTTCACCTGATACAAAAAATATAGTCTATTCAGGCGAGTTGATGAACTAATTAATGCGAGTTGGTCATGTTACATACACATATGCAGTCCACATACGGGACACAAAAACTACCCAACTCACTGATTTCACCACTCACTTCACCTTCCTCATAGACACACTAAACAAATCATAATTCACTAGAGGCATTTTTTCTTCTTTTTGTCCGAGACACTTAATTCTTAGAAACGTCCCTGATTACAATAATTACAATGGCAGCAATTGAATCAATCTTTAACATAATACACAAATATTCTAAGTATGTTACGTTCAAGAAAATAATGATGCATGTGTGGAATCATTCATCCACATATATACATCATACAAGTCCCAAATCAATTTAACACCATGAAATTAGGGTTACTAATACTTACTTGATGAAGATGATTATGATTTAAGTCTATTTGCCACTCTTGCTAGATCAAATTCCTCTTTAATGGTGTTATGTTCTTTATGTTCTATGTTGAAGAATACGCAGAGAACTTCCAAGAGGAAACTTAAACGTGAATAATGAAATTGAGGCAAAAGACAATTAAATCAATAAACCACCATTTTACATAACAGACCCTTAAGATATCAACTTCCATCAAATTATATATCTTAAGTGTAAGGGTCATGATTGTCAAATGGTTAAAAGCCATTTAATAAATTCTAACATTCTCCCATTTGGCTGCTAGACCATTTGATAATACATTCATATACGTATATAATATAATATTTAATATTAGTTGGCCAAGTGATCAAAGTTGATTATATTCATTAAACATTCTTATGATAATACCAAAGCAAACCGATACAGTTGATAGCATTATAATCAACACAAGACCCCTATCAATTATAACAATGATATCATCTTAAATTTATAGGTTAGGTGGTAAATAATTTGTTTGTCTAAGATAACCATAATAGCGCACATAAATACATAAGTATAGACAAACTTTATATTTGAGTAAAGTAGGTAAATAATATCATAAAGTGTTTACATGACAATTACATAAGGTCTCGCTTGAAACCCATCTTAGTTGTATGATTATTGAATACTTTGGGTGGCAGACCTTTAGTGAGTGGAACTGCTAGCATGTCATGTGTGCTGATATACTCAACATTAACACTGTGATCTTCTACTCGCTCGCGTACAAATAAGTACTTTGTGTCGAGATATAGGTCATCACCACTTGAGCTATTATTGTTTGAAAAGCTCACTGCCGCACTGTTATCACAATAAATCTTCATCGGCCTTTGTATGAAATTTACTACTTTGAGTCCCTGAATCAGATTTCTTAAGAGCATCGCATGGCATGTGGCATTGTAACAAGCAACGTATTCAGCCATCATAGTCGATGTTGAGTCAACTGTTATTTATGACTCTTTCAAGAAATGGGCCCACCTGATAGCATGAAAATGTATCCTGAAGTAGATTTTTTATCATCTTTACCCTTCGCAAAATCAGAATCAGTATAGCTGATAACTTCAAGATCATTTGATCTCTTATAAGTTAACTTATACTCTTTTGTCCCTTGTAAATATTGCAATACATTTTTGGCAACTTTCCAATGATCTAGGCCAGGGTTTGATTGATACCTGCCTAGCATGCCAATTATATAAGCAATATCAGGAAGGGTACAAACTTAAGCATACATTAAGCTTCCAACAACAGAAGCATATGATATGAGTCTTATTTGATCAATTTCTGCCTCTAATTTAGGGCACTGATAAGACCCAAAACTATCACCCTTAACTATAGGTGCAACAGATGAGGAGCATTGTTGCATATTAAATCTTTTAAGTATCCGCTCAATATATGCCTTTTGAGACAAACCTAATTCCCCAATGCTTCGATTGCGGTGTATTTCTATGCCAATAACATAAGAGGCTTCACCGAGATCTTTCATATCAAAGTTAGCAGATAATAATCTTTTAGATTCATAATAATCTTTTAGATTCATACAACATATCTAAATTATTACTTGCTAGTAAGATGTCATCGACATATTACACAAGTATGACAAATTTACTCCCACTCATTTTAAGATAAATGTATTGATTAACCTGATTTTTAATGAAGTTATGTTTTTTCATCACTTCATCAAATTTAATGTACCATTGTCGGGATGCTTGCTTCAACCCATAAATTGACTTATTTAATTTGCAAACCATGTATTTTTTACCTTTAGGCTCAAAACCTTCAGGTTGTTTCATGAACACATCCTCATGCAAATCATCATTTAGGAACGCGGTTTTAAAGTCCATTTGATGTAATTCTAAGTCAAAATGTGCTACTAAGACCATGACTATTCTTAGGAAATCTTTTCTTGATACTGGAGAAAAGGTCTCCTGACAATTAATTCTCTCCCTTTGGGCATACCATTTTTC
Organism: Mikania micrantha; assembly: GCA_009363875.1. Classification (NCBI taxonomy): domain Eukaryota; kingdom Viridiplantae; phylum Streptophyta; class Magnoliopsida; order Asterales; family Asteraceae; genus Mikania; species Mikania micrantha. The sequence goes on from SZYD01002643.1 coordinate 43,654, forward strand.
CAACCAAACGTGCCTTGTAACGTTCAATGTTTCCACTTGGGTCTAATTTAGTTTTATAGACCCAATTATAACCAACAGGTTTGGCACCTTTTGGTAATTTAGTAAGTGTCCAAACATTATTTGTTTTCATTGATTTCAGCTCATTTTTCATGGCATCTAACCATTGAGTTAATTTGTCACAATTCATGTCATCTTTGAATGTAATAGGGTCGTCAACTTTACCCAAATCAAAGCCAGTCTCATGAAGGTAAATGACAAAGTCATCATAAGTTATGAGTCGCCTAGGTCGAGAGGACCTTCTTAATGGTGGTTGAAGTTCTTGTGGTTGTTTTTCATTAAGTTCTTGAGATGTGACATGATTTGTAGTAGTTGGTTCCTCGGTATTAGTTATATTATGAGGAATTGACGACTCAAATGAATAATCAAATGGTTGGTTAATGGGTATAGGCACATAAGTAATAGGTGCTTTTTCGGTACCCTCTTGAAAATCTATTCGCCTACAATCAACACTCCCACTCAAATCAGTCATCTCAAAAAATTTAGCATGTCTAGTCTCAACAATTCTTGTAGTATGAGATGGGAAATAAAATCGATATCCCTTAGAACACTCGGGATAACCGATGAAAAAACAACTTACGGTCTTCATATCTAATTTCTTGGACTGTGGATTATACAGTTTAGCCTCTACCTGACATCCCCACACTTTGAGATAATTTAGATTTGGTTTCCTTCTTGTCCATATTTCAAAAGGAGTTTTTGAAATAGATTTTGAAGGAACTCAATTGAGGATGTGGACGACAGTCTTTAATGCCTCGGTCCAAAGAAATTCAGGAAGTCTACAATTAGCCAACATACTACGTACCATGTCCATAAGGGTACGATTACGCCTTTCAGCTACACCATTTGTTGAGGAGTTTCGGGCATGATATTTTGATTCACTATACCATTACTTTTACAAAATTCATAAACAAGCCCGGACTTTGCCCTACATCGGTGTGTCGGCCATAATATTCTCCACCTCTATCCGATTTCAAAACCTTAATTTTTCGGTCTAGTTGGTTCTCAACTTCAACCTTAAAGTTTTTAAAAGTTTCTAAAGATTCAGATTTCTCATGGATTAAATATAAGTACATATAACGCGAATAATCGTCTACAAAAGTAATAAACGACTTTTGCCCTCCAATACCCGTTGAAAAAGGACCACATATGTCCGTATGGATCAGTTCAAGTAATCCCAAACTTTGAGTGGAACCTTTCTTATTTGTTTTGGTCATTTTTTCCTTTTATACATTGAACACATTTTTCAAAATTAGAAAAATCAAGTTTTAGGAGTACTCCATCTTTCACAAGTCTATTCATTCTTTCTTGTGAAATATGATCTAATCTTTTATGCCATAATTTTGATGAATTCTGCATATTTCTTTTCCTTTTATTTTTAACTAAGTTGTCTTCTACATTATAAGACAACAAGGATTCCGAAAATACATAATCTAAACTTAACTTATAAAGATCACCATCTAATAGGCCATAACCAACGATACGAGAATTGAAACTAATAATACATTTATCATTTCCAAATATAACAACATATCCATCACGATCAAGTTTTGGACAAGAAATTAAGTTTCTAGTAATAGTTGGTACATATAATGTTTCAGATAAATTTAGAATAAAGCATCCTTCTATAACTAATGAAAGAGTCCTTATTGCTTCAATTTCAGCTTCTGATCCATTTCTCACTTTAACTGTTTGCTGGTTTCTTTCTAGCTTCCTTCTTGTACGGAATCCCTGTAAGGAATTAGAAATGTGCACAATCGAACCCGAATCAAACCACCATGTATTACAAGGAACATTAACATTAAATGATTCATAAATTATTAGATTTAAGGCAATACCTTTCTTCGCAAGCCATTCTTTGAATTTTGGGCAATCCTTTTGAATGTGCCCCTTTTTATGGTAGAAATGACATTTAGGGGTGCCTTTGAATGTGCTAGTACTTGCTCCAAGAGTGGAGAACTTATTGGGTTTTGACTTATCTTCCTGTTGACCTTTATTTTTAAATAAGTCATTTTTCTTGTTGGGATTAGAAGTGGTTAAGTGAGCAATATTAGGCTTCTCAAGTTTTAAGCGTTCTCCTTTCTGAACGCGCATAGCAATCTGCTCGCTCATCTTCCATTTCTCCTTCTGAGTGTTATAGTTGATCTTGAAAAGATCAAACTAAGAAGGAAGAGATGTCATTATGAAGTGAACCAGAAATCCTTCACTGATTTCCATGTCTAAAGTTTTTAATTGATTAGCCATGTCATTCATCATCATGATGTGCTCACGCACACCACGAGTCCCACTGTACTTGGTTGTAAGCATTTTGAGGATTAAGATACTCGCATTAGTTTTTGAAGTACCTTTGAACTGCTCCTCAACCAAGTCTAAGTAAACCTTTGTATTTTCAGAATTTGGGATGGATCCTCTAATGGTAGGAGATATTGAATTATTTATTACCATAAGTGACATTCTATTAGAACGCTCCCACTAACCATGAATTTTCTTTTGTTCTACCGTAAAATCAGTTTCAAGAGGAGGGGGAGCATCATGTCTTAGTGAATAATCAAGATCCATAAATCCCAAGGTTAACTTAACTTGTTCCAACCAAGTACTAAAGTTATTCCCGTTTAAAGGTTTGATTCCATGCAAGTAACCAGAACCTGCTCTTAAAGTAGATGCTGATGCATTTAAAGAATACATATTATGCTCAATAATGACTATACATAACATAATTAGGATACAAATATAAAACATGTCAGATATCAAATAAACCTATTACTAACACCAAATAATAGGTAAGATTACACATCATGCACAATTATCAACATCTCGTTGGTTCGGTTAACAATTGAACTTAAAATGTTATATTAATATTTCTATTAAATATACTTATTGCATAACATCGTTGGATAAGATACAATAAATATTTCATTTCCATTATCTAAATTATTAAAAAAATTCTCGTTGGTTCATGAATTAATAATCTAAATAATGCACATAAAGTGACTTAGTAATTATGCTTGTATTGATTCGAATAACCTCTCCTTGGTTTGGATATTCAAATCGTTAAAGCCGAAGTTATTAAGATTTTAGCACTAATCTCATATAGTAGTAAAGTATGAATTTTTCATACCGCTAGAGTATAACTAAATGAGAATTATAAAATGATCTCATGCATTACCTAATTGATTTAAAAACAAAACAATTTAATCAATCATGCATCATTTATTATCATCATACTTAGTAATGTGAATTACCAAAATGTGAATTGATTTAGATAATCATTCACTTGTTCAAATAAGTAAATAAGTCAATTAAGTCAGAATTGTAGTCTTACAATGAATATTACATTTACGTGAAACAGAAGTATTTCTTGATGATGACTGGATTTCAAAGAACTGAAGTTGAAATTCTGATTTTATAGGACATGAATTTCAATACTTATCCAATGGCAATAACGAAATTAAATCATGTGGATAATGATTGCCAATTTACGACGCAAATCAATTCATCATTTTTAATAATAGAAACTGATTGTAAAATTAGGAATTGATTATGGCAGTGGCATATAATACTTTTGCAAAATTCACATGGCAATTTTATTCCAGTCATAATCGATGACGGCAATTATCAACCGTAAACATCAAAATTCAAACTCTTGATTCCAGCCATCGATACTACAAATAATAAAATTTTCTCTTTAATGGTGTTATGTTCTTTTTGCTCTATGTTGAAGAATACGCAGAGAACTAACAAGAGGAAACTTAAAAGTGAATGATGAAATTATGGCAAAAGACAATTAAATCAATAAACCACCATTTTACATAATATACCCTTAAGATATCAACTTCCATCAAATTAGATATCTTAAGTGTAAGGGTCATAATTGTCAAATGGTTAAAAGCCATTTAATAAATTCTAACAGCATGATGGTTCACAGTACGAGATCGATGCTACTATTGGTCATTGTGGTGCTAGACGAACTGATTTCAGACCCATCTAGTGCAGAGGTATACATGGGCACATGAGATCGATGCTACTATTGGTCATTGTGGTGCTAGACGAACTGATTTCAGACCCATCTAGTGCAGAGGTATACATGGGCACATGCATCTTCATTGGAAGACTTGGAACTTAAGTGTGGTTTCAAACTTTAGCACCGAAATCACTTGGCGTATTGACGGTCTCAAACTCCGGTTCGGGTGCAAACACCATAACCCGACCTTCATCAAATGTGTAGGGTTAGCTTGTGTAAATTAGATTACAAAGCTATCCGACCCTTATGCAAAGTGGGAGCTAAATCAAGTGCTGAATATGCTCATGAGCACATGTAAGCTTGAGTGCATCATTCTTGAATTTATGTTTGCATAGCTTGAACATGAGCAACCACCTTTTTCTAATTTTGTCTCATATTCTTGATGGTCTTTTTCGTAGCTCTGATACGAAATGATAATCTATTGAACGCCTGAAACCAAAAAGCACAACTAACAATCAACGATGGTTTTTTACATGATAAATTTTACTCGCAACATAATTATTTGTAAGGTCTAAGGATAATAGGTTATAGGAAAATCTTACTTTATATACAGGGAAAGAAATATTGCTTTTAAAGAGACAGTTGACTATAAACAAATATGCATATATAAATCGTGTTAAGATAAAATACAAATTAGTACTTTTGTAAAAAGTGTAAAAAACAAAGTGCTATTATTAATTATAAAGTGCTATTATTAACAAGGAAATGTTATATATTATAAAATCACTTTGTTAATATTATAATATCACTTTGTTATTTATAATATCATTTTGTTTTTTACATTTTTTACAAAACTAACACTTTGTACATTAACTTCATCCTATATAAATCACCTCCTGAAGTAATTTGCTGGGCAAATAACCTGAATAACATACAGACAACCCACGTAGGCTATATTTAGTGAAAATAGGAACATCTTTAAAACGAAATCAAGAAAATAAAATAAAAGGGTGTGATGGGCGATGCCCTTCAGGTACGGGCTTAGATCGATTGGACCAAGCTGACCCATTTATGCTCAATGGGACCTGGATCTTGATAAGTAGGCAGGGTTCTTGCCTTCTTGGAGCTCCGATATCGTCCCCCAGGGCTTGCCTATCATATAGATTATTCGTGTATACAATCATCTTTTTGGTAACGATAAAACCAGTCTTACATTTAGAGTTGCAAAAACCGGTTTTTTTATCCAAACCGGTTCGGTTTTCAAACCGGTCCAGTTTGGAGAGTGAGTGTGGGAAACAGGTTGGGCAAAAACTGGTTCGGGTTGTAAACCGGTTCGGTCCATCGAAAATCCAAACCTATTCAAACCGGTGTGGATTATAAAAAACCGGTTTGGGCCAAACCTGTTCATCAAACCGGTTTTTAATTTTTTTTTTCAAAACCTAATAAAACCTTAAACTTTAATAAAAACTTAAACTAATAAAACCTTAAACTAATAATTAATAAAACCCTAATAAAACCTTAAACTAATAAAACCTTAAATTTATAATTAATAAAACCCTAATAAAACCTTAAACTAATAAAACCTTAAACTAATAATTAATAAAACCCTAATAAAACCTTAAACTAATAATTAAAAAAACCCTAATAAAACCTTAAACCAATAAAACCTTAAACTAATAATTAATAAAACCCTATTAGTTTATGTTTTTACTAGGTTATTAACCCGTGTATTACACGGATTTAATATATAAATTAAGGTTAAACATAACGGACCAAAAATGTAACTTTTTCTATTATTTTTATTACTTCAAATTTTAAATAAATTAAAAAACGTCATTAGATGATATAAATTCTATTGTTTAATAACTCCTTTTATAATATATTTTATTTAACAAAAACATTTTTTAAGATAACTTGTTTTTACATAAATTTTGTATTTTGAAAATATAATATTTCTTACTTTAAAAATTTTGATTTTAGAATTTAATTGTGTTTTATAATAAAAAGATAAATAATATATTAGTTATTAATATTATAATTATTTAATAAGAGAAATAATTTATTTAATAAAAGGGAGAATATAATTATTTAATAGGAGAGAGAATTAAGTGGAATGTTAAGAAGTTGACATGTGGAAATAGTAATGTAAGAATATGACATGTGGCATTAGTGATGTAACATGGTGACAAGTGACAATATTGTTACTCTTTTATTATAGAGTATGGATATGGATATGGATTAGGGTAATATTAATTATTAGTTTAAGGTTTTATTAGGGCTTTATTAGTTATTAGTTTAAGGTTTTTTAGTTTAAGGTTTTATTAATTCTTAGTTTAAGATTTGATTAGTTTAAGGTTTTATTAATTTAAGGTTTTGGTTTAAGATTTTATTAGTTTAAGGTTTTATTAGGGTTTTATTAATTTTTAGACCTATGGGTATGCCCATGGTTCAATCACTCTACCTATGCGCCACGTAGGCACCCACCACAACCACTAACTCTACCATTTTGGTGGAAATGCTCCTTTGTCCACTCATTCCACGTCATCATTCCTTTTCCACTCACCACAACCCTCTTCTTCTCTCCTTCATGTCGTTGCCCCACTCACGCCTGCCCCATCACTATGGTTCAATCACTCTACCTATGCGCTACGTAGGCACCCACCACAACCACTAACTCTACCATTTTGGTGGAAATGCTCCTTTGTCCACTCACTCCACGTCATCATTCCTTTTCCACTCACCACAACCCTCTTCTTCTCTCCTTCATGTCGTTGCCCCACTCACGCCTGCCCCATCACTATGGTTCAATCACTCTACCTATGCGCCACGTAGGCACCCACCACAACCACTAACTCTACCATTTTGGTGGAAATGCTCCTTTGTCCACTCACTCCACGTCATCATTCATTTTCCACTCACCACAACCCTCTTCTTCTCTCCTTCGTGTCGTTGCCCCACTCACGCCTGCCCCATCACTGCCATTCACGCCCACAAGGGGGCGGTGTGCCACACCCATCACGCCCACTCCCACGCCCACTCAAGTGGCACTCCCACCGGTCTTAGTTTAAGGTTTTATTAGTTTAAGTTTTTATTAGGGTTTTATTAATTATTAGTTTAAGGTTTTATTAGTTTAGGGTTTTATTAATTATTTGAGAAAAGAAAATACAACATAATGAACAAATTTAAGACAACATAAATTAAAATACTTAAACAATTAAAATAAACCAAATCGTAAAACATAATGATTAAATACATTTTGATAATATGCGTCTTCTTCACGTTTAATTTTCTTCCGAGCTAACTTGATAATATGCATTTTCTTCCTCGTCGGTTATTCCTTTCGACAAACCCGCCTCAACCTCCTCTTGCAATAACTCTCTCTCGTAATCCATTTAATTTGCCTTCAAGTGAAGACTTATCTTTTTTTTTGAACGACATTTGATCTCAACGTGTGAACCACTGATTTCCAGGCCACGTCACCAAGGTCTAGTTACCATGACCTCCGTTGAGACCCCACCACCACCACAGGAGGAAACCGCACCGGAAAACCCCCTGACCTCCCAAGGACCCTTATTTCGTCTTGGGAGGGATTTGAACCCGTGACCTCCCACAGGGAAGCCAAAGGGGTAACCATTAGGCTAGAAGCCCTTGGTTAAGTGAAGACTTATCTTGAACTCTTTCCGCCGCATCCAAGTAATCCTTCAAACAAATCGAAATCTCTACCGCCAGAGGAGTGAGTCTTGTTCTTCTTAATGAAATGACCCTGCCATTAACAAAAAACGTCGATTCCGAAGCTACCGTGAAAGCTTGGACGCTTAGTAGATTTCGGTCCATTGTGGATAGGATCGGGAATTGTTCTTCTTTACCTTTTCACCAAGCCAAGATATCAAAGGACATAAACTCTTGGGGAGTCATGCCCGACAAAAAGTCTGTGGCAATATATCTTCCAAGTTCACTACTTGGAGCGTTGCCTCTTTGTCTTTTACTATTTTCGTTGATTAATAAATTACAAAAAGCGATTTGTGGATCTTGTGAACTACTAGAGCTTGATGTCGTGTTTCTCAATGTTTGGTGTATAGTTGATGTTGTTCCGTATTTTTGAACATAAACATCAAATATATTTAAAAATTGTTTGTTAAAAGTTGTTTGTAATGTTTGCGCGTAAAAAGGATCTTCATCAAGTAAATCTAAATCGTAACAAATTTTTTCAAGTAAAGTTTCAACCCCCGCAATATTTACGCAAGTTTTAAAGCGGCGGCACAAGTAATAACCGGTGGCATTTCTTTGAAATATTTTAAAAGTTTTGATTTCATTGGTGGAATCATATGACTTGAAGGTTTTGGTCTAAAAGACAATTCACTCAATTTTGAACTCATTAGATAAATTTAGTTAAGTACCAAAGGACTTGTTGGATAATAAACACTGGATAAAAATGTTGATACTGTTTTAAAAACATGAAGCATTTTTGCTATTTGTTCAATAAGAACCCAACCCGACGGATTAAATGCTTCAACCCGACCCTTTTGCGCTAAAAGATTATGGCAAAAAAACAAACTATCTTTTTGTTGTAAAGCTTTCTCAAACATGTTACATGTCGAATCCCACCTAGTTGTTTCGTCCCAATTTGGATCTAAGTATCTTGTATTCGATTCATTACAAAAACGACGATAACTAGTATGTCGTTTTGTTGAGCTAAAAATGTCGTTTAACATTTGTTTAAAAATTTCCTTTGTTTTTTAATAGTTTTAATCCCGTCTTGAACGCCAAATTAATAATGTATGCAACACATCGACTATGAAAAAACACCATCGCAAATAGGTTTATATTTTAAAATTAGTTGTTGCACCACACGCGTATTATTCGACGCGTTATCAAATGAGATTGAAAATATTTTGTTTTCCAATTTAAAAGTTTTTATATATTTTGTCTAAAACGTAAAATAAATTATCATCCGTGTGAGGATAGTGAAATAACTCAAACGTGACCGTACAATTCATTAATTGCCACGTATCAGGTTGTATCCAATGAGTAGTAACACAAATGTACGAGTCGTGTGAACCATGTAGAGCGGACCAAACATCACAAGTTAAATTAACGCTGGTTTGTAAGTTTTCAAAACGCAAAATAAGTTCATTTTTAGCATTTTTCCACGTTTTTAAACAATCTCTTCTAATGGTAGAACGATTTACGTGTGTGTAACGAGGTTGAAGAGTTTGTTGAATAAGTCGAGTTAGACGAGGGTTTTCGAAGTGGTTAAATGACAAACTTTGTTGAATCACGAATTGCGTCATTTGCTCCCGAACCGCATCAACACTATAAGCGAAAATACTCCCGTCGTTCGACATTGTAGTTTGACCTCGTGCTGCTTCGTTCTTCAAATCTTTGGAATATTTGTACTTGTGATGGTTTTTCAAAGTACTATTCGCGTCGTGTTTGAAAAAACTACAACAAAGCTTGCACCCAGCTTTATCCAGACCGCTTGACATTTTACATAAGTCGTAGTTTCCATATTTCGGGATTTCTCTTCGTAGGAATTATTTCAACAACTTCAAGGTTAGTTGAAGCACCACAACCAACCGAATAGTTAGCACTTGATGAAGCCATTTTTGAGGGGGTTTGCGTTTTGAGAGTTTCGAGAGCGTTTTTTGCGTTTTGAGAGCGTTTTTTGGGTTTGAGAGTTGTGTGATTAAACCTAAACAATCACTACCTATTTATAGTAAACATATGGGGGTTAAAATGCAAAAACAAAAAAAAAGGGTCAAAAAAAGCCTCAAACGGCTAGTTTTTTTGCAAAAAAAGGTCAAAACTAATATAGCCGTTGAAACCGGTTTGGGGAACCGGTTCCTAAACCGGTCCGGTTCGGTTCCAAACTGGTTCGAACAATAAAATATCCAAACCTATCACAAACCGGTGGGTCAGTTCGGTTTGGAAACCGGTTTGGCGAAACCGTTTTTTGATTAGGCCGAAAGCGGTTTTCAAACCGGTCTCGTTTTTTTGTGCAAGTCTACTTACATTCCGAAATGTTGAATAGTTATCTTTACTTAAAAATTATATAGGGTAACTAGTTTTTTTTATTCCTTAAAAGGTTAAACATTCAGGGGTGGCCCGACAGGCTTAGAGAGTAAAGCTAGGGCTTGGGGCCCCAAAAACCGTAAGGCCCCGTTTTCTTAGCAAATTTTCTATATACATTCGATTTTTGTTGACTTGATCCAAAATGAAAAAATCAGAGTAAAAAAAAAACAATTTTATACTTTATGGTGCGGTAGTTTTGAGTTTTTTTTTTGTTGAAAAGTTTAATTACGCATTCATCTATTTTTCACTCATTTAAAAATTGAACTTTTTAAGTACATTTGATTATTACACTCTTTTTTTGGCTTATTCATCTTTATTAATGTGATATTTTGAATTTTTTTTTATTGTAGTCATCAATTGAATTTTCTAGGTGTTTATTTATGTTTACTTTGTTGATTTTTATTGTTATTTATTTATTAATTTGATATTTTGATACAAAATGATTTATTTGATTTTTGAATTCTTCATTTTTATTAAAGGCTAATTTTGTGTTTTGAACATTTTATTGCATATAGGCGTTTACGACTATATGTTTTGTTATAATCTTCAATTGTTAGTTGATATGATGATAATAATACATGATCCTTTCTTTAGTTGTACTTTTTTTTTTATGTAAGTTCAATACAATTTTGCTACTTTTGTTTGTTATTAGCTTAATAGTTATTTGTTATGTTATTATCAAAATAATATTACATTAAATGTGTTATCAACATTTATTAGAATTGAAAACAAATTATTTATTTAATAAAAGGGCCTAATTTTATTAGTCGCTTTAGTCACCCAAAATACTTGGGCCGACCCTGTAAACATTATATACATTTCTTACTTTAATACTTTCAATATGTTTATCTAAAGATTATAAAATAAATACAAAATTATAGTGTACGTCCTTTAAGTTTTAAATTTTAAGCACATTTTGGATATTTTTTAATAAATTAAGAGAAAGTTAGCTTAAATGACAATTTGTTTAAATAAAGGATGAAATCTGAAATCCAAACAATTTTGAAGATAAAGGACTTAAAACATTTTAAAAACCTCAAGGATGTTTTAATTATGTAATACAGTCCTTATAAAATTATGTCATAATTCTAATAATATTTGTATTGAATTGTCTATATAAATATACATTTAAATACACTTGCATATTATTTATTATTTATGTTTTATGTAAAAACATAAAATATATGTTATGGTTCAAAATTATCATTTTCATAATGAGAAGTCTTTACATATCTTGATTATACATGTGTAAAGCTTGTTTATCATCTGTAATGAATTAATTATTTGTTTAATGTATGATTTTTGTCATCATTTATCAATGGCATGATTCGTCTATGGGTGATTGTTTTGTTATTATTGACAAAACGGATGATTATCAATATGTAAAATGTTACATTAATGAAAGTGTAATTTGAACTTATGGTATTATTACCATTCTACCTTTAAGTCTGTCATCGGTTAAAATTTAAAACTAATCCTCAACTTTGAAAAGTTTCAAAACTCACTCATAAACTTAACAAATTATCACTTCGATTCTCTTAAGTTTAAAACTTTAAAGTTATTTTCTTGTAATAACTAATATGATTTTTCTCAATAACTTTCGTTCTTTAAATTTATTTTAAAATAATTGGTGGTTACATCATTTGATGGCAACGTTATGGTATAGTATATAATGTGTGGTTCCTCAAAGGATCAAAGTAAAATTACACTAATTTTAACGTTATTATAATTATTTTGTGAAAATAAAGTTAAAAGTGTTAGGATGATTAATTTCAAACGATAACTTTGAGCCGAGTACTCATTTGGAGCAATTTTTCTATCACAACTGGAATATGAGAAATGTTTGTGTACATCCTTCCTCTCCTGACCTTACTGAAAAGTAAGAACATACTTGGTAAATTTGTTTGTTTGTTATGGTACAATATATTGAAAAATAAGACCAATATCGACTGAAAAACATTAATACCATTATATTATTGTCTTTTATCTATGTATCGATCTCTGAAACTGAATCGAAATCACATATATGTATAATGTCAAAATCATTGGATTTATTTCTATATACATGTTTAGATAGGAGACTAAAATATTGGCATCTCGGTCGTATGTCCCACTAGGCCACTACATCACTATGACTAGAAATAGCGACCGGAGTTGATGAAATTTATATGCATGCAAATCACCTCAAGTTGAACGTTAATTTATGTTTGCCCAAATCGTAACATACACGTCTCACAAATCGTCAAAACATGACTTTGTCAATGATACATCTACTTTCATATAATATATCAACTATTCTGTTTTAAGAGAAAATTAAAAAAATATTCACTTTTTATGTCTATTATATGTTATTATATTTATATATACATTTCTAGTTTTAGAAGACACAAAGTTCTACTAATAGCTAAAGACATTACAAGTTTTTTTTTTTCCAAAATAGTTGTTGATGGAAAAAAAAAATTAATTACCAAAATGGGTGATTTAAATATATTTACAAAAATGTGGATTTTTCATTTATTCTTATTTTAAACTAATTTATTTTTATTTTTTTAATTTAATTAACATATGATCATAGTTAGTTGAATGAGAAACAGAAAAATATTATAGTGAGCTAACTGAATTAAAAAAAAAAGTAGTTAAAAATAAATAAATAAATGAAAAACGCATATTTTAGTAAATATTTTTAAATAATCTATTTTGGTGAATAATTTTTCTCTAACGCTATGTTCTCAATTTATTTTATAATCTTTAAATAAACACCCTTTTATTTTATTGATTTCGTTTTAAAGATGTTATATTTTCACTAGACTAAGCTTTTCCCGTCGCGCGTTGCGACGGGTTATCACAATACACTCCTGATAACGGGTATTATATATAATTTGTAGAAACATAAATTACATAGCAATATCAAATCTTTAATCACGAACTCTATACAAATTTCTCATACAAACACAAACCATACTAAATCCAAACAAATATGTTATGGAAATAATTGAAAAAATTAGTCACAAAAGCTTTCTTACCAGCAACCAATTGGTTGAATTAAAAAAACCCAAATATCTAAGCAAACATCAATTTTTTCTATGACAACAAATAAAACACCGTTACATTCTCCGAAACCCTAAAAGAATCACGTTTTTCCCCATATATATATACATATATATAATATTTACTATTCAATTAATATATATTTACTATTCATTTTGCTTAGGTTTTAATATATATATACATATAATTAGGCGGGCAAAACTCACAAGATAAATAATATACTATTCATGGCATTCCTTTTTTAATAAAAACGTGAAAAAAACGTAAATTCAAACGAACGTTAGTAGAAGAAAAAACGTAAAACTAAAATTAGAAAAAAATAGCAAAAAAGTAAACAAAAATCAAAGTAAACAAAAAAGCAATGTTGTAAAAATCGGCCTAGACGACGCCTAGGTGCTAGTAGCCCGGAAACCTTCTCGATTTTGCCCTAGGTAGTTTTAGGCGGCCTAGTCAAAAATTTTTATTTTTATTTTTTAAACTTTTTTTGGTAAAAAGAGAACAGATCCATAATTATTCGAAACATTTCTCAACCCTAAATCCTTAATGTCTCTAAAACATCGAAATCTATCTCTAAACTTTGAACTCAGCTTCAAAAAATAAATGAAAAATCCACATTTTTGTAAATATATTTAAATGAGCCATTTTGGTAATTAATTTTTTTTTCCATCAACAACTATTTTGGTAAAAAAAAGCTCGTAATGTGTTTAGCAATTATTAGAACTTTGTGTCTTCTAAAACTAGAAATGTATATATAAATATAATAATATACAATAGAAATAAAAAGTGAATATTTTTTTAATTTTCTATTAAAATAGAATAGTTGATATATTATATGAAAGTAGATGTAGACCAAATCGTAACATGCACGTGACACAAATCGTCAAAACATGACTTTGTCAATGATATATTATATGAAAGTTGATGTAGACCAAATCGTAATATACACGTGTCACAAATCGTCAAAACATGACTTTATCAATGATACATCTACTTTCATATAATATATCAACCATTCTATTTTAAGAGAAAATTAAAAAAAATATCCACTTTTTATGTCTATTATATATTATTATATTTATATATACATTTCTAGTTTTAAAGACACAAAGTTTTAATATTGTCGTGTGTTTGGCTATTTTTCTATTTCATATTCCCAAATATCCCTAAGGATCCTTAGGGATATTTTTATTGAATTGTACTTATAAACTGTTTTCTTGATTGTAAAACACAAAACCCCACTAAACTAAATCGGTTTTGTTAAAAATTACTCTTGTTAATTTTTACCCGAAACAATTTAGCGCCCACCGTGGGGCAAACTTGTGTTTTTTATAACAAAAACCTTGTTTAAAGGCGTTTTCAGAAGAAATATATTGAAAAATGGCTTCACAACCGAGATCAACTTCGTCATTACCTATTGTTTCTGTTAATACTACTAATGTGTCATCACAGATTCCTGTTTTTTCCAAGAAGTCCGATAATCCTAGTAATCCTGGGAATTAAGAAGACCACATTTGTAGCTGAGAGTGTTCCATCAACAAGGATGACCACTTATGCTCATGTACTTGTTTCTAACAATGATATTTTGAGTATGTTTCAGCAGGTTCAGCAGCAAATGTTAGATCAACAAAGAATGAATCAAAGGCTTCTTAGGGAAATGGAAACTTTGAGGGCTGAAAAGAATAAGCAGATCGAAACTTCCACTCCACTGGATCCAAGGATACTAGATTTCGGAATATCAGGGATATCTGAAAATCATTTTGGAGACTTCATTCCCATGCAGACTAGTCTCGGGATAATAGCAATATCTCGGGAACTTTTTGTCTAACTCCCATTACTAACAATACTTTCAACTATTATCCCATTGATACTACTAACTTTGGTTCTATGTAGGAATCAGGGCTAACTCCCAAGTGGCTAAGGAGATACAGAAACTCAGTGATATGATCTCAAGTGTTCTCGGAGTGGTGAAGCCTATTCTTAAGGTTCCTGTGACAACCCACGGGATCTCTAGATTTTCTCCACTAATATGTGATGCTGAGATCTCAAAAAGATTCCAAGCTCCAACCATGAAGTTGCATGATAGAACCACAGACCCTGAAGAACATGTGGCACAATATAGGGAAATGATGGAGACTAACCCTATACCCCCACACTTGAATGAAGCATGCGTATGCAAGGGATTTGGTTCAACATTGACAGGGGCATCCCTGAAGTGGCTGCTGAATGTTCCTCCCTATTCAATTACTTCATTTGATTAATGTATTTAACAATCAGTTTTATTGTAGCAGGACATTTGAGAGGCTGACTAGTGATCTTTACAGGATAACCCAGGTATCCGACGAATCCCTCAGGAGCTACATCAATAAATTTGGCAAAGAATCTCTGGATATCCCTAACCTGGATATCACCACGGCTGTTCAAGCATTTAAAATGGGGTTACAAAGAAACTCACCATTTTATGATGACTTGGTTATGAATCCTTGCAGGAACATGGATAAAGTTCTGAATCGTGCATTGAGATTCATTAGGTTTGAAGATGATAAAGAAATCCAAAAGAGGATCACTACAACACCTCCCAATGATCAAGGCAAAAGAAAATTGGACTCACCTACCAACAAGCATTCAAGTCTAAACCATACTACAAGGCTGATAGCCACAAGATCAACTCTGTGGATGAAGATGAGGATGATAAAGAATATCCCAGGATATATGACTATTGTTTTTCTGTTGATATTCCTGAATTAATGTGTGCTATACAGGACTTAGGTGAAAAAGCCAGGTGGCCACCAAAGAAAAATAAGTTTGCAAAAAGGGACAAATCCAAATGTTGTGCCTTTCACGAGGACTTCGGCCATATAACAGATGACTGCATTGCACTAAGAAGGGAAATAAGCTACCTACTAAGCAAAGGCCATGTTAAGGAACTAATGGGGAAAAAGAAAGAAAGAAGACAGGATCCCAACGGATTTCCAAAAAGAGCTGCATCCCCACCTAAGGATGCAAAGGTAATAAATTTTATTTCTGGTGGTTTTGACATCTGTGTTACCTCTTATTCTGCAGCTAGGAAACATGCTAAAGAAGTCAAGATGGAGAATGGAGAGAGACCCATAAAGACATCAACACTTACCACTGAGACAGTGGTATTTTTTGAGGAACAAGACCGCGAGAATATCCTGAATCCTCACCATGATGGGTTAGTAATTACATTATATGTTGCTAACCACTATGTACGCAGGATATTTATAGATGGAGGAAGCTCATTCAACATCATCCAATTGGAAACACTTAAGAGGATGAATATCACTGGATCAGAGATAACTACCAAATCTCTGATCCTGGTCGGATTTAGTGGTGAAGCTAAAGCCACTGTTGGAGAGATCAAACTACCGGTGTACATCGAGGGCGTAAACTCTATGCAACGTTTTTGTATTATAGATTCCCTATCTTGTTATAATATTATACTAGGTAGACCTTGGATACATGATATGAAAGCTGTCCCCTCAAAATTTGGAGCAACGTTTCGAGGTAAGTTATACGCCATTCAGCTCGTTAACGCCGTTAGGGTTTATTTGACGGCGGTCCGCCCCGGGAAAATATGTCGAAAGTTCGGACTGTTATCGCGGATTTTCGTAGTTGGGACCGGCAGCGGCCAATGGGTCAAAGTTTGGATTATATAAATCCAATTTGACTTTTAGTAATGATCTACAACCAAAAGTAGATTTAGAAATCAAGCTTTTAGATGAGGATACTGGTGAATGGACTATGTACACAGATGGATCCTCGAATGTGAGAGGAACCGGATTAGGCATCATACTAAAATCGCCACAATGGGACATAATATCCCAGTCGATTAGTTGTGAATTTCAAGCAACTAATAATGGAGCAGAATACGAAGCCCTAATAACAGGACTTCAATTGGCTAGGGATATGAACATCAGAAATCTCCATGTATTTGTCGATTCCCTACTAATAGCCAATCAATTTAATGGCTCATACACAACTAAGGGAGATAAATTGGCAAAATACTTAGAGATAGTTAAGGATATAACAAGATATTTTTACAACTTTGATATCACTCAAGTGCCAAGGGAATAGAATGTTGAAGCGGACGCACTAGCGAACCTAGCATCATCCCTAAGGATTCCTATGGATATCAATATTCCCATCCTACATATTCTAAGACCAGCGATAGACATGCAGGACACAGATTAGAATATTGAACCTGAAAGTACTGAGGATCATCATTCAGAAGCACATGAAATATCCTGGACTATCCCTATTAAGAACTACCTTCAAATAGGAAAAATAACTGATGAAGAAACAAATCCTAGAGCTTTTAAAGCAAAAGTATCTAGATACACAATCATACGGGATATCTTATATTGAAAATCAGTAGCAGGCCCATACTTAAGGTGTTTGGAAAAACCCGAAAGTTTGGAAGTAATGAAAGATATCCACGAAGGAGATTGTGGAAATCACACTGGGGGTAGAGCATTATTCTCAAAGATCCCGAGAACATGATACTTTTGGCCAACCATGAGGAGAGATGCAATGTCTTATTCCTAGAAGTGTGATGCTTGTCAAAGACAAAGTAATATTCTTCATCAACCAGCTGAACCTTTATATCCAATAGTCTCATCATGGCCATTCATGAAATGGGGAATTGATATAGTAGGAAAGTTACCCAAAGCATCCGGAGGAAAGGTGTTTATGCTTGATATGACATATTACTTCTCAAAATGGATTGAGGCTGAAGCTTTTGTGCAAGTTAGAGAAAAAGAAGTAATCTCATTCATGAAGAGAAATATCCTGACTATATTTGGGATACCTGCGGAAATCACTTGTGATAATGGGTCTCAGTTTGTAGGCAAAAGGACTACAAACTTTTGTGAAAGCTGGGGCATAAAGATGATAACATCTACACCTGTCCATCCTCAAGCTAATGGTCAAGCAGAATCAAGCAACAAGATCATCATCAATAACCTTAAGAAAAAGTTGGGATCTAAAAAAGGAAAATGGGCTGAATAACTTCCATTTGTCCTACGGGCGGATAGAACAACTACGAAAAATGCAACTGGTCAAACACCATTCTCTTTAGTATATGGTTCTGAAGTTGTGCTCCCAACTGAAATGATTATTCCTACTGCAACCCAAACCCAAACCCAATTATGCTCACATGCCACCACCAAACCCAAACCCAATTATCCCACCAAATCCGTTCAACCAAAACAACCCACCACCAAACATACCACCTAATGTCATACCTAATCTTAGAATGGCACAAAACCCACTGTTCAACAATCCAAACCATGGAGTCAATTCAAGAAACAACCTTAATGAGAAAGATCACATTTCATGTGGCAGGAGCAATTCGGGGGAACATGGATCTTGGCATGAGGAATTGCACGAAGAGGAAGACAACAACTACCCACCTCATGGGGAATATCATGATGAGAATTGGCAACCACAAGGCCCGCCAAATCATCCAATTCACAATAACTATGGGCAAGATGGATGGAATGGACAAGGGGGTGGAATATGCAACCACCCATGAACAACTACAATGGGAGATGGGGTTACAGCAACCCCGGTCAAGGATGGCATCATAGGGCTCCCGTTCAAGGAGTTGATAGTCACTTTAGACCTACGGTGACTCAAAATCCTTCACCCATTGTGCCTCCGCTGTTAAGGGGAAGATCATTTGAGATAAGGCCACAATATTTGGCCATTATTCCCAATTTTAGAGGGACAACAACCGAAGAGCCATATGTCCATCTATCTGAGTTTGGTGCCATTTGCAGCACCATTGGTGGCCAATAATTCACTCCGGATGAGGTTAAGTTGAATTTATTCCAGTTCTCCTTAAAGGAGAGAGCCAAGCAATGGTTTCACACATTACCATCTTGTAGTATCTATGCATGGGAGAAATGCAACAACTGTTCTTAGATGAATACTACCCCATGAGCAAGACAAGTGAGGCCAGAAATGCCATCAGAACCTTACAACAACAATATAGTGAATTGCTACATGAAGCATTCACCCGATTCAAAGAATTGCTGAGATTTTGCCCACACCACCAGATTCCAAAGTGAGAGTTAATAAAGGCCTTCTATGATGGATTAACACCAGAAGACCTGAAATTTGTCAGCTTTAGCAGTAATGGAACCTTCTTAACCAACTCAGAAGATGATGATTGGGAGTTGCTTGAAAGGTTAAGTAAAGGCTCAAAGACACAAGCTTCAGCAAGCAGGAAGGCAAAACATGTTATTGGGAAACGAGGAGGGGAGTATGTGACAAAAGAGCGATTTGAAGCACTCGAGAGACAAATAGCAAACTTCAACAGAACCTCAGGTAAGAATAATTCTAATGTTGCTAATGTTTATGATGTTTGCAATTTTTGTGGTGATATAGGTCATTTGGAGTCGGAGTGCATGATGAACATGGGCAGAAATGAGGAGGTGAATCAAGTCCAAGGCTCGTTCTAGAATGACAAGAGAAACAATGACATGAACTCCAATACATATCACCCGGGTTTGCGTAATCACCCTAATTTTAGATATGGTAATTCATCTAATAAATTGAATCCTAATTTTCAGGGTAGCAACCAACAAGGTGGAAATCAAGGGCTTTCATACCAGAATCGACAACAGAGTTACAATTAAGGTAACTACCAAAGAGGAAACTACAACCAAGGTGGCCAAGGAGGCGGAAAAGGTGGGTACCATCAAGGACAGTCAAGGAACTTCCAACAAAACCAAGGAAGTCAAAGTCAATTTCAAGGTGGTCAACAAGGAGCAAATGTTTCAATGGAAGACATAGCCAATCAAATCAATGAGCTGAGGCTAATGCTAACTGGAGTGGTGCAGAAACAAGAGCTCCAACAGAAGACAAATGAGTCCCATGCAAAGCAATTGGGGCAATTAGTTGAACAACTAGCTGCAAGAGACAAAGGAAAATTGCCAAGTGACACCACACTCAAACCTCAACATCAACCATTGGGGTCAAAGAGCAAGAATGCTCAGGTAAGTCATGTAACAACTCTAAGAAGTGGTAAATCTTATGACGACAAGGTTGTCCTTCCACCACACTTGATAGAAGGAGTGGTGGAAAATGTGAATGGGAGTGAGGAGAGTGATACCGAACATGAACTTGTTCCATCTGAGTCTAAAAAGAAAGTATCTTTTAAAGAACCAACTGAAAAAGTTTTGAACTTGGATGTAGAAACATACAAGGGAAAGGATGTGGAGGATAAAACCACCATTCCTTATCCTTCTGCTTTGAATTCACCTAAGTCTAACATCACTAAAAAGGGCCCACAACAAAATGAGATGTGGGAAATTTTTAAACAAGTTAAAATCAATCTACCCTTAATTGATGCAATCAAACAAGTTCCTACATATGCTCGGTATTTGAAAGACATGTGCACTCAAAAACGACACCACAAAATTCCTAAAAAACTTGATTTGACTGACAATATGAGTGCTGTTTTGTCGGGTGCTCTTCCACCAAAACTTCAAGATCCTGGAGCCCTGTTGATTTCAATTCAAATTAGGGACTTTAAAATTAATAAGGCGCTCCTTGATCTTGGGGCAAGTGTTAGTATATTACCGGGAAGTTTATATGATCAATATGAGTTTGGACCGTTGCAAAAAGCTGAAACCACCGTGGTTTTGGCATATTTGACACCTAAATTTCCACGGGGTATATTAACCGATGTCATTGTAATGGTGGAAGATTTTTGCTATCCAGTTGATTTCTTGGTACTGGATTATGCATCTCCTACTAGTTTTACACAACCTAATTGTTAGGCGCAAAATATTCTCACTAGGGATATTTCAGAATCCGGGATATTTCGGGATCAGGGATATTTCGGGATCAGGGATATTTTGAGGATATGTATTATTACTAAAAATTATCTCTGTTACTTAACTGTTATTGCGAGATTTCAGGGATTGACAGGTTGATTATCAGCTGGCCCTGATATTACGGAAACAGGTGACAACTACTTCAAACTTAAACGAGGAATCCAAGAGAAATCTATGCGGGTGATTTGAAAGAGTCGTCCACGATTGGAAAGTGCCGGGATATTCGGAACTACCTTATGAACTTTGTCAAACGTCTTTTTTAGATTCTTTGTATATATATCGAGGTGATTGATCGATATAGGACACTGGTTACTTAGATAAAACGCACAACACTCACTAAAGCGGATCTAGCATCATAGAATCGATCATATTGCACTCTTTGTTTTGTATTCTTTTACTTTGATCATAAATAAGATTAGGCAGAGTGACATTTATCACCTCCCGAGGTTTTTATGCCGGCAATCCTAAGGGATTAAGGGTTTTTCCTCGTATAAATCTCGTGTGTATTGCTATTTTTCTGTTTGATATATTCAAATATCCTCAGGAATATTCGGGGATATCTTGAACATATATTTGTTATATTCAACATATTAGCTTGTTAAACACAATACCCCACTTTTCTAATTCGGTTTTGCTAAAAGTTAAGCTTGTTAATTTTTACCCGAAACAGTTTGGCGCCATCCGTGGGACAAACTTGTGTTTTTTTATAATTAAAACCTTGTTTAAAGGCGTTTTCTAGAAGAGTATATCAAAAAATGGCTTCACAACCGAGATCAACTTCTTCATTACCTATTGTTTCTGCTACTACTACTAATGTTTCTTCGCAGATCCCTGTTTTCACGAAGAAACCAGATAATGCTGGAAAGAAGACCACTTTTGTTGCTGATAGTGTTCCATCTACAAAGATGACCACTTCTGCTCCTGTACTTATCTCTAACAATGATATTCTGAGTATGTTTCAACGGGTACAACAGCAAATGATGGATCAACAGCGAATGAATCAAAGACTTCTCAGGGAAATGGGAACTTGAAGGCTGAAAAGAACAAACAGCCAGAGGCTATCACTCCAATAGTTCCAAGGATCCTTGATTTTGGAACATCAGGGATATCCGGAAACCATTCTGGAGACTTTATCCCTATGCAGACGAGTATCGGAACTTCTTCAGGATCCCAAGACTTGGGAATATCTCGGGATAATATCCTTATCCCTAGAACATCACTCCCGACACCATACACTGTTAACACTTATAATTATTCTCCATTTGAAACTACTAACCTTGGTTTTTCGTAGGAATTAGGAATATCTCCTCAAGTGGCCAAAGAAATCCAGAAACTTCGGGATATGATCTCAAGCGTACCAGGAATAGTCAAGCCTATCCCGGAAGTACCAGCAACCACTCATAGGATATCCAGATTCGCTCCACCAATATGTGATGCAGAGATCCCAAAGAGATTCCAAACTCCCACCATGAAGTTGTATGATGGTACCACGGATCCTGAAGAGCATGTAACCCAATATAGGGAAAGGATGGAGACAAATCCCATTCCCCCACACTTGAAAGAAGCTTGCTTGTGCAAGGGATTTGGCTCAACATTAACGGGAGCAGCCTTAAAATGGCTACTTAATGTTCCTCCTTACTCGATTACTTCGTTTGCCCATTTGATTAACCTATTTAATAATCAATTTTCGTGCAGCAGAACCTTTGAAAGGCTGACTAGTGATCTTTACAGGATAACACAAGGATCGGATGAAACTCTAAGGAGCTATGTCAACAAGTTTGGCAGAGAATCCTTAGATATCCCCAATCTTGATATCACTACGACAGTCCAAGCCTTCAAGATGGGATTACAGAAAAACTCACCTTTTTATGATGACTTAGTTATGAATCCTTGCAGGAACATGGACGAGGTCCGAAATCGAGCATTGAGGTTTATAAGGTTAGAAGATGACAAGGAGATCCAGAAGAGGATTACTACAACTCCTCCCAATGACCAAGGCAAAAGAAAGCTCGATTCACCTACCAACAAGTCATTCAAATCCAAGACATATTATAAGTCTGACAACCACAAAGTCAACTCTATAGACGATGACGAGGATGATGAAGATTATCCCAGGATATCTGAATATTGTTTTTCTGTAGATATCCCTGAACTAATGTGTGCTATGCAGGATTTAGGCGAAAAGGCTAGATGGCCTCCTAAGGACAAGAAGTTCGCCACGAAGGAGAAGTCCAAATGGTGTGCATTCCATGAAGACTTCGGACATGTAACCGAGGATTGTATTGCCTTGAGAAAGGAGATAAGCTACTTACTTAGTAAAGGCCACCTCAAGGAACTTCTCGGTAAAAGAAAAGAAAGGAAGCAGGATCCTGATGGATTCTCAAAAAGAGCTGCATCCCCACCAAAGGATGCTAAGGTAATAGACTTTATCTCCGGTGTGATCTGACGTATGTGGTACTTCTTACTCTGTAGCTAGAAGACATGCTAAAGAGGCTAAGATGGAGAATGGAGAAAAACCCACAAAGACTTCAACGATAACTAAGGATACTGTTATATCCTTCGAAGAACAAGATCGAGAAAACATCATAGATCCTTATCACGATGGGTTAGTAATTACTTTATATGTCGCTAACCATTATGTGCGCAGGATACTCATTGATGGAGGCAGGTCAGTAAACATTATCCAGTTAGAGACACTCAAGAGGATGAATATTCCTGAATCCGAAATAACTACCAAGTCTTTGGTATTAGTCGGATTCAGCGGAGAAGCCAAAGCTACCATCGGTGAAATTAAATTACCAGTATATATCGAGGGGGTAAACTCTATGCAACGCTTTTGTATTATAGATTCTTTGTCTTGTTATAATATCATATTAGGAAGACCATGGATACATGATATGAAGGCAGTCCCTTCGACATATCATCAGTGCGTCAAACTACCCACACCATGGGGAGTTGTGAAGATTGATAGCGATCAGCAAGAAGCTAAGGAGTGCTACTCATCATCGATGAAGGCGACAACGAAATCAACATCAACGTAGCAATCAAAGACCAACCTTGGGGATAATCAGGAATCTCGAGAAAAAGAAGTAAAAGAAATATTACTTAATCCCAAGGATCCCGGGACTACAGTTCTTATAGGAACTGATATTCCCAAGGATATTGAGGAGAAACTCATTTCTTTTCTGAAATCAAGGATTTCTACCTTTGCTTGGAAACATGAGGATATGACAGGGATATCCTCAGATGTAATCACACATAAGCTGGGAATAGATAGAAGCTACAAGCCTATCCACCAAAAAAGGAGAAAATTGCTCCCGAAAGGAATATAATCATCCAAGAAGAAGTGGAGAAACTTCTTAAAGCCAAGATGATTAGGGAAGTAAAATTTCCAAGGTGGCTGGCTAATGTAGTTGTGGTTCAAAAGAAGAATGGAAAGTGGAGAGTTTGTGTATATTACACAGATCTAAACAAAGCTTGTCCTAAAGACCCCTTTCCATTACCACACATAGATTCAATGGTAGATGCTACATCAGGCCATGAAATGTTAACTTTCATGGATGCATCAGCGGGATTCCAGCAAATCCTAATGGAGCCTTCAGACCAAGAAGATACTGCTTTCATGACGCCAACAGGGATATATTGCTACACAGCAATGCCATTCGGCTTGAAGAACGCAGGAGCTACTTATCAGAGGCTTGTCAATATGATGTTCAAGGATAAGCTGGGGGACACAATGGAGGTGTACATCGATGATATGGTAGTCAAATCTAAGACTACCAAAGATCATCTTCGGGATCTCGAAGAATCATTCGATATCCTTGATCAATACAATATGAAACTTAACCCTTCTAAGTGTCATTTTGGTGTAAGATCAGGAAAATTCTTGGGATATATGGTCACTAAAAGAGGAATAGAGGCTAGCCCAGAACAAATCCAAGCTATCCTAAACCTCAAATCCCTAACGAATGTAAAAGAAGTATAGAGGTTAACAGGGAGAATAGCTGCACTTAATAGATTCATCTCGAGATCTTCTGAAAAATTCAAAGGATTCTATGATATTCTTAAAAAGAAAAAGAAGTTTCAATGGGATGAAGAGCATGAGAAGGCACTACGGGATTTAAAAGAATACTTATCCTCAGCACCATTGCTCATGAAACCAGAAGATGGTGAACCACTATCACTATACTTTGCAATATCCCGAACTACTGTAAGTGCTGTGCTAGTCAAAGACTATCAGGGATCTCAACATCCTGTATACTATGTAAGTAAAAGCTTATTAGATGCTGAAACCAGGTATTCCCACCTAGAAAAATTACTCTTAGGTTTAATTATGGCATCAACAAAGCTTAGGCACTACTTTGAGACACATAGGATACACATTAAAAGAAATTACCCAATTAAGTCGGTGCTAAGAAAACCTGAGTTATCAGGAAGAATGGCCAAGTGGTCAGTAAAACTTAGCACTTATGATTTAATCTATGAACCAAGAACAACAATAATCTCAAGACTAGCAGACTTTGTGGCAGATTTTAGTAGCGACATTCAACCAGAAGCAGATTCATAAGTTAAACTTCTGAGATGAGGATACCGGTGAATAGACTTTACACACATGCATTACGGAGCTGAATGTAAGAGGGACATGTTTAGGGATAATACTAAAATCGCCACAGGGGGACATAATACCCCAATCTATCAGTTTGTGAGTTCCAAGCAATAATAACTGTTAGGCGCCAAAATATCCTCATTCAGGATATTTCAGGATCCAGGATATTTCGGGATCAGGGATATTTTCAGAATATGAATATTACTAACAATTATCTCTGTTATTTAATCTTTATTGCGAGATTTCAGGAAATTTCAGGTTGAATATTGACTGCTCCTATTATCAAGGAAACGTGATGCAAATAGCTTTGACCACTATGAAGAAAATGGGAAGTGGCTGATTTGAAGAGGTCTTCCATGATGAAAACGTGCCGGAATAATAGGAACTGATTTGTGAACGTTGTAAAACGTCTATAATAGATTTGTAGTATAAATATTGAGGCAATGGATCGATATAGGACACTGGCGATCGAACGAACACACAACATTCACTGATTTAGCATTATAGTATCGATTACATTGTGCTCTTTCTATTGTATTATCTTAATTTGATTATTAATAATACTAGGCAGAGTGACGATTGTCACCTCCCGAGGTTTTTATGCCGGCAATCCTAAGGGATTAAGGGCTTTTCCTCGTATAAATCTCGTGTGTATTGCTATTTTTCTGTTTGGTATATTCAAATATCCTCAGGGATATTCAGGGATATCCTGAACATATCCTCAGTATATTCAACATATTTGTTTGTTACACACAATACCCCACTTTTCTAATTCGGTTTTGCTAAAAGTTAATCTTGTTAATTTTTACCCGAAACAATTTGGCGCCCACCGTGGGGCAAACTTGTGTTTTTATTAATTAAACCTTGTTTAA
The DNA here is from genome assembly GCA_009363875.1 of Mikania micrantha. Taxonomy (NCBI): domain Eukaryota; kingdom Viridiplantae; phylum Streptophyta; class Magnoliopsida; order Asterales; family Asteraceae; genus Mikania; species Mikania micrantha. The sequence continues at coordinate 70,135 of SZYD01002643.1, forward strand.
AGGCGTTATCTAGAAGAATATATCAAAAAATGGCTTCACAACCGAGATCTACTTCTTCATTACCTATTATCTCTGCTACTACTACTAATGTTTCTTCGCAGATCCCTGTTTTCACGAAGAAACCAGACAATTCTGGAAAGAAGACTACTTTCATTGCTGATAGTGCTCCATCTACAAAGATGACCACTTCTGCTCCTATACTTATCTCTAACAATGATATCTTGAGTATGTTTCAGCAGGTACAACAACAAATGATGGATCAGCAACGGATGAACCAACGACTTCTCAGAGAAATGGAGAACTTAAGGCTGCTGAAAAGAACAAACAGCCAGAAGCTACTACTCCAATAGCTCCAAGGATCCTTGATTTTGGAACATCAGGGATATCCGGAAACCACTCTGGAGACTTTATCCCTATGCAGACCAGTATCGGAACTTCTTCAGGATCCCAAAAACTGGGGATATCTCGGGATGATATCCTTATCCCCAGAACATCACTCCCTACGCCATATACTGGTAACACTTATAATTATTTCCATTTGAAACTACTAACCTGGATCTTCGCAGGATTCAGGAATATCTCCTCAAGTAGCCAAGGAGATCCAGAAACTTCGGGATATGATCTCTACTGTACCAGGAATAGTCAAGCCTATCCCGGAAGTACCAGCAACTACTCACAGGATATCCAGATTCGCTCCACCTATATGTGATGCTGAGATCCCGAAAAGATTTCAAACTCCTACCATGAAACTATACGATGGAACAACTGATCCAGAAGAACATGTAGCCCAGTATAGAGAAAGAATGGAGACTAATCCTATTCCTCCACATTTGAAAGAAGCTTGCTTATGCAAGGGATTCGGTTCAACGTTAACAGGAGCAGCCTTAAAATGGCTACTCAACGTTCCTCCCTATTCAATTACTTCTTTTGCTCATTTGATTAATTTATTTAACAGTCAATTTTCGTGTAGCAGGACATTTGAAAGATTAACCAGTGATCTTTACAGGATAACCCAAGGATCGGATGAAAATCTAAGGAGCTATGTCAACAAGTTTGGCAGAGAATCCTTGGATATCCCTAATCTTGATATCACTACGGCAGTCCAAGCCTTCAAGATGGGATTACAGAAAAACTCACCTTTTTATGATGATTTGGTTATGAATCCTTGCAGGAATATGGACGAAGTCCGGAATCGCGCACTGAGATTCATAAGATTGGAAGATGATAAAGAAATCCAGAAAAGGATTACCATGACTCCTCCCAATGATCAAGGCAAAAGGAAGTTCGATTCGCCCACCAACAAGTCGTTCAAATCCAAGCCATATTACAAGTCTGACAACCATAAAATCAACTCTGTAGATGATGACGAGGATGATGAAGATTATCCCAGGATATCTGAGTACTGTTTTTCTGTAGATATCCCTGAACTAATGTGTGCTATGCAGGATCTAGGTGAAAAGGCTAGATGGCCCCTAAGGATAAAAGGTTCGCCGCAAAGGACAAGTCCAAATGGTGCGCATTTCACGAAGATTTTGGACATGTGACCGAAGATTGCATTGCTTTGAGAAAGGAAATAAGCTATCTGCTTAGCAAAGGCCATCTCAAAGAACTTCTCGGTAAAAAGAAGGAAAGAAGACAGGATCCTGATGGATTCCCAAAGAGAGCTGCATCCCCACCTAAGGATGCTAAGGTAATAAACTTTATCTCTGGTGGATCTGACATATGTGGTACTTCTTATTCTGCAGCCAGAAGACATGCTAAAGAGGCTAAGATGGAGAATGGAGAAAGACCCACAAAGACTTCAACAATAACCAAGGATACTATTATATCCTTCGAAGAACAAGACCGGGAAAACATCATAGATCCTCACCACGACGGGTTAGTAATCACTCTATATGTTGCTAATCATTATGTACGCAGGATACTCATTGATGGAGGCAGTTCAGTAAACATCATCCAATTAGAGACTCTCAAGAGGATGAATATCCCTGAATCAGAGATAACTACCAAGTCTTTGGTATTAGTTGGATTCAGTGGAGAAGCTAAAGCTACCATCGGTGAAATTAAATTACCTGTGTATATCGAAGGGGTAAATTCTATGCAACGCTTTTGTATTATAGACTCTCTATCCTGTTATAATATTATATTAGGTAGACCTTGGATACATGATATGAAGGCAGTCCCTTCAACATATCATCAATGCGTCAAACTACCAACACCATGGGGAGTCGTAAAGATTGATAGCGACCAACAGGAAGCTAAAGAATGTTATTCGTCCTCGATGAAGGCGACGACGAAACCACCTTCAACATAGCAATCAAAGAATAACCTTGGGGATAATCAGGGATCCCGGGAAAAAGAAGTAAAAGAAATATTACTAAATCCTGAGGATCCCGAGACCAAAGTTCTCATAGGAATTAATATCCCCAAAGATATTGAGAGAAACTGATTTCTTTTCTGAAATCAAGGATTTCTACCTTTGCTTGGAGACATGAAGATATGACAGGGATATCCTCAGACGTAATTACACATAAGTTAGGAATAGATAGAAGCTACAAGCCTATCCACCAAAAAAGGAGAAAATTTGCTCCCGAAAGGAATATAATCATCCAAGAAGAAGTAGAGAAACTTCTTAAAGCCAAGATGATTAGGGAAGTAAAATTTCCAAGGTGGCTAGCTAATGTAGTGGTGGTTCAAAAGAAGAATGGAAAGTGGAGAGTTTGTGTAGATTACACAGATCTAAACAAAGCTTGTCCTAAAGACCCCTTTCCATTACCACACATAGATTCAATGGTAGATGCTACGGCAGGCCATGAAATATTAACTTTCATGGATGCATCGGCAGGATTCCAACAAATCCAAATGGAGCCTTCAGACCAAGAAGATACCGCTTTCATGACGCCAACGGGGATATATTGCTATACAGCAATGCCATTCGGCTTGAAGAACGCAGGAGCTACTTATCAAAGGCTTGTTAATATGATGTTCAAGGATAAGCTGGGGGACACAATGGAGGTATATATTGATGATATGGTAGTCAAATCCAAGATTACCAAAGATCATCTTCGGGATCTCAAAGAATCATTTGATATCCTGGATCGATACAACATGAAACTTAATCCTTCTAAGTGTCATTTTGGAGTAAGATCGGGAAAATTCCTGGGATATATGGTCACTAAAAGAGGAATAGAGGCCAGCCCGGAGCAAATACAAGCTATCCTAAACCTCAAGTCCCCAACAAACGTAAAAGAAGTGCAAAGGTTAACAGGAAGAATAGCCGCACTTAATAGATTCATCTCAAGATCTTCTGAGAAATTCAAAGGATTCTATGATATCCTGAAAAAGAATAAGAAGTTCAATGGGATGAAGAGCATGAGAAAGCTCTACAGGATTTAAAAGAATACTTATCCTCAGCACCATTGCTCATGAAACCAGAAGATGGTGAACCACTATCACTATACTTAGCAGTATCCCGAACTACTGTAAGTGCAGTGTTGGTTAAAGATTATCAAGGATCCCAACATCCAGTATACTATGTGAGTAAGAGCTTATTAGATGCTGAAACTAGGTATTCTCACCTAGAAAAATTAATCTTAGCTCTGATCATGGCATCAACTAAACTTAGGCACTACTTTGAGACACATAAGATACACATCAAAACAAACTATCCGATTAAGTCAGTGTTAAGTTAAAAACCTGAGTTATCAGGAAGGATGGCCAAATGGTCAGTAAAACTTAGCACTTATGATCTAGTCTATGAACCAAGAACAACAATTAAGTCTCAAGCACTTGCAGACTTTGTGGCAGATTTTAGTAGTGATATTCAACCAGAAGCAGATTCAGAAGTTAAACTCTTAGATGAGGATACTGGTGAATGGACCCTACATACTGATGGAGCCTCGAATGTAAGAGGGACAGGTTTAGGAATAATACTAAAATCGCCACAGGGGGACATAATACCCCAATCTATCAGTTGTGAGTTCCAAGCAACCAATAACGAAGCTGAATATGAAGCCTTAATAGCGGGACTTCAATTAGCTAGGGATATGAATATAAGACACCTCCATGTATTTGTCGATTCCTTACTAATAGCTAACCAATTTAATGGTTCCTATATGGTTAAAGGAGATAAATTGGCAAAATACTTAGAAATAGTTAAGGATATAGTGGGATATTTTGATACTTTTGATATCACTCAAGTCCCTAGAGAAGAGAACGATGAAGCAGATGCATTAGCAAACCTAGCATCATCTCTGAAAATCTGTGATGATATCAATATCCCTATCCTGCATATCCTAAATCCAGCGATAGATATAGAAGACTCAAACCAAATCCTTAAACCGAAAAATATTGATGCACATGAAATATCCTGGACTACACCCATCAAAGAATATCTTCGAACAGGAAAAATACCTGATGAAGAAACAAACCATAGAGCCTTCAAAATCAGGATATCTAGATATATACTCATTAGGGATATTCTATACAGGAAATCGGTAGCTGGTCCATACTTAAAATGTTTAGAAAAACCAGAGACCTTAGAAGTAATTAAGGATATTCATGAAGGAGATTGTGGAAATCACACTGGGGGCAGAGCATTACTTTCGAAAATCCTTAGAACAGGATATTTTGGCCTACTATGAGAAAAGATGCAATATCCTATTCCCAGAGATGTGATGCTTGTCAAAGACACAGCAATATCCTTCACCAACCGGCTGAACCTCTATATCCAATAGTCTCACCATGGCCATTCATGAAATGGGGAATGGATATAGTAGGAAAACTGCCAAAAGCACCAGGAGGAAAAGTATTCATGCTCGCCATGACTGATTACTTTTCAAAATGGATTGAAGCCGAAGCTTTCGTACAGGTTAGAGAAAAGGAAGTAATATCCTTCATAAAAAGGAATATCCTGACCAGGTTCGGGATACCTGCTGAGATTACCTGCGATAATGGATCTCAATTCATTGGCAAAAGAACTACCAACTTTTGTGAAGCGTGGGGGATAAAAATGATTACTTCCACACCAGTACATCCTCAGGCTAATGGACAAGCAGAATCAAGCAACAAGATAATCATAAACAATCTCAAAAAGAAGTTGGGATCTAAGAAAGGAAAATGGGCAGAAGAACTTCCATTTGTCCTATGGGCGGATAGAACGACTACAAAAAATGCGACTGGTCAAACCCCATTCTCATTAGTATTTGGTTCAGAAGCTGTACTCCCAACTGAGATGATTATCCCTACTGCAAGAACGAGTTTACAAACTATAGAGGCTAATAACGAAATCCTGTCTCAGGATATAGATACTATTGACGAATCTAGGGATATTGCAAAAATTAGAATGGCTGCCTATCAGCAAAAGATAGCTAAATCCTACAATAAGAATATAAGGATCAGAAGATTCCAAGTAGGAGACTTAGTTTTAAGAAAGGCATTCCAGAATACCACTAATCCAACAGATGGAAAGCTAGCCCCAAAATGGGAAGGACCTTACAGAATTGATTCCGAAGCTGGAAAGGGGGCATATAGATTAATCACTATGGATGGTGAAAATATTCCTAGGGCATGGAATGCTATTCATTTAAAATCATACTTTATATAAATCTCACTAGAATATTTACTCTACATGATTATTTCTCGCAAAAATCTTATATATCCCTACTATTATATCCTGATATACATTCTCAAATTATCCTGATACTAACTTAAGCATTGGAGAGGCTTAGGGATCCCTAATGCCTACCTTTGCAAAAATATTCTATGTTTTTGCAGGAATAGCTGGAGAAGATACGAGGCTATATGTCTCAACCCAAGTTTTGACCTGAAATCAAAACTTGATGAAGACCCCGCACTGACTTTATGTCTAGCTGCAAAGTTTTGACCTGAAATCAAGACTCAAGAAGAACTTTGAAGACTAAGGGTTCATACCCTCGCCACTAGCGCACGTATATCCTGCTATAATCCAAGATAATGGGACCAGTACACGCTGAGTGGCTGACAATTTCATTATCAAGGGTTATAACTATGGATCCTCCGTAATATCCGGGTATAGTTGGAGATTTTGGGACCAGTACACGCTGAGTGGCTGACAATTTCATTTTCAAAGACTATTACCAGGGATCCTCCGAATTCCGGCCTAGTCGCCAGTATCCCGGCCTTAGTCGCCAGCATTCCGGCCTTAGTCGCCAGTATCTCTCGGCCTTAGTCGCCAGTATAATCGGCCTTAGTCGCCAGTATAATCGGCCTTGTCGCCAGTATTCCGGCCTTAGTCGCCAGTATTCCGGCCTTAGTCGCCAGTATAATCGGCCTTGTCGCCAGTAATTTCGGCCTTGTCGCCAGTCTAACCGGCCTTAGTCGCCAGTATGTTGGGTTTATCCCAATCTCTAGTTTGTTGAATGTGTGCAGGATTAACATTCGAGGATATTTCGAAATA
>SZYD01002644.1:0-26128 GCA_009363875.1 Mikania micrantha
CAAATCCAAATGTTGTGCCTTTCACGAGGACTTCGGCCATATAACAGATGACTGCATTGCACTAAGAAGGGAAATAAGCTACCTTACTAAGCAAAGGCCATGTTAAGGAACTAATGGGGAAAAAGAAAGAAAGAAGACAGGATCCCAACGGATTTCCAAAAAGAGCTGCATCCCCACCTAAGGATGCAAAGGTAATAAATTTTATTTCTGGGGTGTTTTGACATCTGTGTTACCTCTTATTCTGCAGCTAGGAAACATGCTAAAGAAGTCAAGATGGAGAATGGAGAGAGACCCAATAAAGACATCAACACTTACCACTGAGACAGTGGTATTTTTTGAGGAACAAGACCGCGAGAATATCCTGAATCCTCACCATGATGGGTTAGTAATTACATTATAGTTGCTAACCACTATGTACGCAGGATATTTATAGATGGAGGAAGCTCATTCAACATCATCAATTGGAACACTTAAGAGGATGAATATCACTGGATCAGAGATAACTACCAAATCTCTGATCCTGGTCGGATTTTAGTGTGAAGCTAAAGCCACTGTTGGAGAGATCAAACTACCGGTGTACATCGAGGGCGTAAACTCTATGCAACGTTTTTGTATTATAGATTCCCTATCTTGTTATAATATTATACTAGGTAGACCTTGGATACATGATATGAAAGCTGTCCCCTCAAAATTTGGAAGCAACGTTTCGAGGTAAGTTATACGCCATTCAGCTCGTTAACGCCGTTAGGGTTTATTTGACGGCGGTTCCGCCCCGGAAAATATGTCGAAAGTTCGGACTGTTATCGCGGGATTTTCGTAGTTGGGACCGGCAGCAGGCCAATGGGTCAAGTTTGGATTATATAAATCCAATTTGACTTTTAGTAATGATCTACAACCAAAGTAGATTTAGAATCAAGCTTTTAGATGAGGATACTGGTGAATGGACTATGTACACAGATGGATCCTCGAATGTGAGAGGAACCGGATTAGGCATCATACTAAAATCGCCACAATGGGACATAATATCCCAGTCGATTAGTTGGAATTTCAAGCAACTATAATAATGAGCAGCAGAATACGAAGCCCTAATAACAGGACTTCAATTGGCTAGGGATATGAACATCAGAAATCTCCATGTATTTGTCGATTCCCTACTAATAGCCAATCAATTTAATGGCTCATACACAACTAAGGGAGATAAATTGGCAAAATACTAGAGATAGTTAAGGATATAACAAGATATTTTTACAACTTGATATCACTCAAGTGCCAAGGGAATAGAATGTTGAAGCGGACGCACTAGCGAACCTAGCATCATCCCTAAGGATTCCTATGGATATCAATATTCCCATCCTACATATTCTAAGACCAGCGATAGACATGCAGGACACAGATTAAATATTGAACCTGAAAGTACTGAGGATCATCATTCAGAAGCAATGAAATATCCTGGACTATCCCTATTAAGAACTACCTTCAATAGGAAAAATAACTGATGAAGAAACAAATCCTAGAGCTTTTAAAGCAAAAGTATCTAGATACACAATCATACGGGATATCTTATATTGAAAATCAGTAGCAGGCCCATACTTAAGGTGTTGGAAAAAACCCGAAATTTGGAAGTAATGAAAGATATCCACGAAGGAGATTGTGGAAATCACACTGGGGGTAGAGCATTATTCTCAAAGATCCCGAGAACATGATACTTTTGGCCAACCATGAGGAGAGATGCAATGTCTTATTCCTAGAAGTGTGATGCTTGTCAAAGACAAAGTAATATTCTCATCAACCAGCTGAACCTTTATATCCAATAGTCTCATCATGGCCATTCATGAAATGGGGAATTGATATAGTAGGAAAGTTACCCAAGCATCCGGAGGAAAAGGTGTTTATGCTTGATATGACATATTACTTCTCAAAATGGATTGAGGCTGAAGCTTTTGTTGCAAGTTAGAGAAAAAAGAAGTAATCTCATTCATGAAGAGAATATCCTGACTATATTTGGGATACCTGCGGAAATCACTTGTGATAATGGGTCTCAGTTTGTAGGCAAAAGGACTACAACTTTTGTGAAAGCTGGGGCATAAAGATGATACATCTACACCTGTCCATCCTCAAGCTAATGGTCAAGCAGAATCAAGCAACAAGATCATCATCAAAACCTTAAGAAAAAGTTGGGATCTAAAAAAGGAAAATGCTGGCTGAATAACTTCCATTTGTCCTACGGGCGGATAGAACAACTACGAAAAATGCAACTGGTCAAACACCATTCTCTTTAGTATAGGTTCTGAAGTTTGTGCTCCCAACTGAAATGATTATTCCTACTGCAACCCAAACCCAAACCCAATTATGGCCACATGCCACCCCAACCCAAACCCAATTATCCCACCAAATCCGTTCAACCAAAACAACCACCACCAACATACCACCTAATGTCATACCTAATATTAGAATGGCACAAAACCCACTGTTCAACAATCCAAACCATGGAGTCAATTCAAGAACAACCTTAATGAGAAAGATCACCATTTCATGTGGCAGGAGCAATTCGGGGAACATGGATTCTTGGCATGAGAATTGCACGAAGAGGAAGACAACAACTACCCACCTCATGGGGAAATATCATGATGAGAATTGGCAACCACAAGGCCCGCCAAATCATCCAATTCACAATAACTATGGGCAAGATGGATGGAATGGACAAGGGGGTGGAATATGCCAACCACCCATGAACAACTACAATGGGAGATGGGGTTACAGCAACCCGGTCAAGGATGGCATCATAGGGCTCCCGTTCAAGGAGTTGATAGTCACTTTAGACCTACGGTGACTCAAAATCCTTCACCATTGTGCCTCCGCTGTTAAGGGGAAGATCATTTGAGATAAGGCCACAATATTTGGCCATTATTCCCAATTTTAGAGGGACAACAACGAAGAGAGCCATATTCCATCTATCTGAGTTTGGTGCCATTTGCAGCACCATTGGTGGCCAATAATTCACTCCGGATGAGGTTAAGTTGAATTTATTCCAGTTCTCCTAAAGGAGAGAGCCAAGCAATGGTTTCACACATTACCATCTTGTAGTATCTATGCATGGGAGAAATGCAACAACGTTCTTAGATGAATACTACCCCATGAGCAAGACAAGTGAGGCCAGAAATGCCATCAGAACCTTACAAAAAACAATATAGTGAATTGCACATGAAGCATTCACCCGATTCAAAGAATTGCTGAGATTTTGCCCACACCACCAGATTCCAAAGTGAGAGTTAATAAAGGCTTCTATGATGGATTAACACCAGAAGACCTGAAATTTGTCAGCTTTAGCAGTAATGGAACCTTCTTAACCAACTCAGAAGATGATGATTGGGAGTTGCTTGAAAGGTTAAGTAAAGGCTCAAAGACACAAGCTTCAGCAAGCAGGAAGGCAACATGTTATTGGGAAACGAGGAGGGGAGTATGTGACAAAGAGCGATTTGAAGCACTCGAGAGACAAATAGCAAACTTCAACAGAACCTCAGGTAAGATAATTCTAATGTTGCTAATGTTTATGATGTTTGCAATTTTTGTGGTGATATAGGTCATTTGGAGTCGGAGTGCATGATGAACATGGGCAGAAATGAGGAGGTGAATCAAGTCCAAGGCTCGTTCTAGAATGACAAGAGAAACAATGACATGAACTCCAATACATATCACCGGGTTTGCGTAATCACCCTAATTTTAGATATGGTAATTCATCTAAATAAATTGAATCCTAATTTTCAGGGTAGCAACCAACAAGGTGGAAATCAAGGCTTTCATACCAGAATCGACAACAGAGTTACAATTAAGGTAACTACCAAAGAGGAAACTACAACCAAAAGGTGGCAAGGAGGCGGAAAAGGTGGGTACCATCAAGGACAGTCAAGGAACTTCCAACAAAACCAAGGAAGTCAAAGTCAATTTCAAGGGGGTCAACAAGGAGCAAATGTTTCAATGGAAGACATAGCCAATCAAATCAATGAGTGGGACTATGCACTGGAGTAGTGTGCAGAAACAAGAGCTCCAACAGAAGACAAATGAGTCCCATGCAAAGCAATTGGGGCAATTAGTTGAACAACTAGCTGCAAGAGACAAAGGAAAATTGCCAAGTGGACACCACACTCAAACCTCAACATCAACCATTGGGGTCAAAGAGCAAGAATGCTCAGGTAAGTCATGTAACAACTCTAAGAAGTGGTAAATCTTATGACGACAAGGTTGTCCTTCACCACCACTTGATAGAAGGAGTGGTTGGAAAATGTGAATGGGAGTGAGGAGAGTGATACCGAACATGAACTTGTTCCATCTGAGTCTAAAAAAGAAAGTATCTTTTAAAGAACCAACTGAAAAAGTTTTGAACTTGGATGTAGAAACATACAAGGGAAAGGATGTGGAGGATAAAACCACCATTCCTTATCCTTCTGCTTTGATTCACCTAAGTCTAACATCACTAAAAAGGGCCCACAACAAAATGAGATGTGGGAAATTTTTTAAACAAGTTAAATCAATCTACCCTTAATTGATGCAATCAAACAAGTTCCTACATATGCTCGGTATTTGAAAGACATGTGCACTCAAAAAACGACACCACAAAATTCCTAAAAAACTTGATTTGACTGACAATATGAGTGCTTTGTTTGTCGGGTGCTCTTCCACCAAAACTTCAAGATCCTGGAGCCCTGTTGATTTCAATTCAAATTAGGGACTTTAAAATTATAAGGCGCTCCTTGATCTTGGGCAAGTGTTAGTATATTACGGGAAGTTATATGATCAATATGAGTTTGGACCGTTGCAAAAAGCTGAAACCACCGTGGTTTTGGCATATTTGACACCTAAATTTCCACGGGGTATATTAACCGATGTCATTGTAATGGTGGAAGATTTTTGCTATCCAGTTGATTTCTTGGTACTGGGATTATGCATCTCCTACTAGTTTTACACAACCTAATTGTTAGGCGCAAAATATTCTCACTAGGGATATTTCAGAATCCGGGATATTTCGGGATCAGGGATATTTCGGGATCAGGGATATTTTGAGGATATGTATTATTACTAAAAATTATCTCTGTTACTTAACTGTTATGCGAGAGATTTCAGGGATTGACAGGTTGATTATCAGCTGGCCCTGATATTACGGAAACAGGTGACAACTACTTCAAACTTTAACGAGGAATCCAAGAGAAATCTATGCGGGTGATTTGAAAGAGTCGTCCACGATTGGAAAGTGCCGGGATATTCGAACTACCTTATGAACTTTGTCAAACGTCCTTTTTTAGATTCTTTGTATATATATCGAGGTGATTGATCGATATAGGACACTGGTTACTTAGATAAAAACGCACAACACTCACTAAAGCGGATCTAGCATCATAGAATCGATCATATTGCACTCTTTGTTTGTATTCTTTACTTGATCATAAATAAGATTAGGCAGAGTGACATTTATCACCTCCCGAGGTTTTTATGCCGGCAATCCTAAGGGATTAAGGGTTTTTCCTCGTATAAATCTCGTGTGTGTATTGCTATTTTTCTGTTTGATATATTCAAATATCCTCAGGAATATTAGGGGATATCTTGAACATATATTTTGTTATATTCAACATATTAGCTTGTTAAACACAATACCCACTTTTCTAATTCGGTTTTTGCTAAAAGTTAAGCTTGTTAATTTTACCCGAAACAGTTTGGCGCCATCCGTGGGACAAACTTGTGTTTTTATAATTAAAAACCTTGTTTAAAGGCGGTTTTCTAGAAGAGTATATCAAAAAATGGCTTCACAACCGAGATCAACTTTCTTCATTACCATTGTTTCTGCTACTACTACTAATGTTTCTTCGCAGATCCCTGTTTTCACGGAAAGAAACCAGATAATGCCTGGAAAGAAGACCACTTTTGTTGCTTGATAGTGTTCCATCTACAAAGATGACCACTCTCTCCCTGTACTTATCTCTAACAATGATATTCTGAGTATGTTTCAACGGGTACAACAGCAAATGAGGATCAACAGCGAATGAATCAAAGCTTCTCAGGGAAATGGGAACTTGAAGGCTGAAAAGAACAAACAGCCAGAGGCTATCACTCCAATAGTTCCAAGGATCCTTGATTTTGGAACATCGGGATATCCGGAAACCATTCTGGAGACTTTATCCCTATGCAGACGAGTATCGGAACTTCTTCAGGATCCCAAGACTTGGGAATATCTCGGGATAATATCCTTATCCCTAGAACATCACTCCCGACACCATACACTGTTAACACTTATAATTATTCTCCATTTGAAACTACTAACCTTGGTTTTTCGTAGGAATTAGGAATATCTCCTCAAGTGGCCAAAGAAATCCAGAAACTTCGGGATATGATCTCAAGCGTACCAGGAATAGTCAAGCCTATCCCGGAAACGTACCAGCAACCACTCATAGGATATCCAGATTCGCTCCACCAATATGTGATGCAGAGATCCCAAAGAGATTCCAAACTCCCACCATGAAGTTGTAGATGATGGTACCCGGATCCTGAAGAGCATGTAACCCAATATAGGGAAAGGATGGAGACAAATCCCATTCCCCCACACTTGAAAGAAGCTTGCTTGTGCAAGGGATTTGGCTCAACATTAACGGGAGCCAGCCTTAAAATGGCTACTTAATGTTTCCTCCTTACTCGATTACTTCGTTTGCCCATTTGATTAACCTATTTAATAATCAATTTTCGTGCAGCAGAACCTTTGAAAGGCTGACTAGTGATCTTTACAGGATAACACAAGGATCGGATGAAACTCTAAGGAGCTATGTCAACAAGTTTGGCAGAGAATCCTTAGATATCCCCAATCTTGATATCACTACGACAGTCCCAAGCCTTCAAGATGGGATTACAGAAAACTCACCTTTTTATGATGACTTAGTTATGAATCCTTGCGGAGGAACATGGACGAGGTCCGAAATCGAGCATTGAGGTTTATAAGGTTAGAAGATGACAAGGAGATCCAGAAGAGGATTACTACAACTCCTCCAATGACCAAGCAAAAAGAAGCTCGATTCACCTACCAACAAGTCATTCAAATCCAAGACATATTATAAGTCTGACAACCACAAAGTCAACTCTATAGACGATGACGAGGATGATGAAGATTATCCCAGGATATCTGAATATTGTTTTCTGTAGATATCCCTGAACTAATGTGTGCTATGCAGGATTTAGGCGAAAAGGCTAGATGGCCTCTAAGGACAAGAAGTTCGCCACGAAGGAGAAGTCCAAATGGTGTGCATTCCATGAAGACTTCGGACATGTAACCGAGGATTGTATTGCCTTGAGAAAGGAGATAGCTACTTACTTAGTAAAGGCCACCTCAAGGAACTCTCGGTAAAAGAAAAGAAAGGAAGCAGGATCCCTGATGGATTCTCAAAAAGAGCTGCATCCCACCAAAGGATGCTAAGGTAATAGACTTTATCTCCGGTGGATTGACGTATGTGGTACTCTTACTCTCTGTAGCTAGAAGACATGCTAAAGAGGCTAAGATGGAGAATGGAGAAAAACCCACAAAGACTTCAACGATAACTAAGGATACTGTTATATCCTTCGAAGAACAAGATCGAGAAAACATCATAGATCCTTATCACGATGGGTTAGTAATTACTTTATATGTCGCTAACCATTATGTGCGCAGGATACTCATTGATGGAGGCAGGTCAGTAAACATTATCCAGTTAGAGACACTCAAGAGGATGAATATTCCTGAATCCGAAATAACTACCAAGTCTTTGGTATTAGTCGGATTCAGCGGAGAAGCCAAAAGCTACCATCGGTGAAATTAAATTACCAGTATATATCGAGGGGGGGTAAACTCTATGCAACGCTTTTGTATTTATAGATTCTTTGTCTTGTTATAATATCATATTAGGAAGGACCATGGATACATGATATGAAGGCAGTCCCTTCGACATATCATCACGTGCGTCAACTACCCACACCATGGGGAGTTGTGAAATTGATAGCGATCAGCCAAGAAGCTAAGGAGTGCTACTCATCATCGATGAAGGCGACAACGAAATCAACATCAACGTAGCAATCAAAGACCAACCTTGGGGATAATCAGGATCTCGAGAAAAAGAAGTAAAAGAAATATTTACTTAATCCCAAGGATCCCGGGACTACAGTTTCTATAGGAACTGATATTCCCAAGGATATTGAGGAGAAACTCATTTCTTTTTCTGAAATCAAGGATTTCTACCTTTGCTTGGAAACATGAGGATATGACAGGGATATCCTCAGATGTAATCACACATAAGCTGGGAATAGATAGAAGCTACAAGCCTATCCACAAAAAAGAGAGAAATTGCTCCCGAAAAAGAATATAATCATCCAAGAAGAAGTGGAGAAACTTCTTTAAAGCCAAGATGATTAGGGAAGTAGTAAATTTCCAAGGTGGCTGGCTAATGTAGTTGTGGTTCAAAAGAAGAATGGAAAGTGGAGAGTTTGTGTATATTACACACAGATCTAAACAAAGCTTGTCCTAAAGACCCCTTTCCATTACCACACATAGATTCAATGGTAGATGCTACATCAGGCATGAAATGTTAACTTTCATGGAATGCATCAGCGGGATTCCAGCAAATCCTAATGGAGCCTTCAGACCAAGAGATACTGCTTTCATGACGCCAACAGGGATATATTGCTACACAGCAATGCCATTCGGCTTGAAGAAACGCAGGAGCTACTTATCAGAGGCTTGTCAATATGATGTTCAAGGATAAGCTGGGGGACACAATGGAGGTGTACATCGATGATATGGTAGTCAAATCTAAGACTACCAAAGATCATCTTCGGGATCTCGAAGAATCATTCGATATCCTTGATCAATACAATATGAAACTTAACCCTTCTAAGTGTCATTTTGGTTGTGTAAGATCAGGAAAATTCTTGGGATATATGGTCACTAAAAGAGGAAATAGAGGGCTAGCCCAGAACAATCCAAGCTATCCTAAACCTCAAATCCCTAACGAATGTAAAAGAAGTATAGAGGTAACAGGGAGAATAGCTGCACTTAATAGATTCATCTCGAGATCTTCTGAAAAATTCAAAGGATTCTATGATATTCTCTAAAAAAAGAAGTTTCAATGGGATGAAGAGCATGAGAAGGCACTACGGGATTTAAAAGAATACTTATCCTCAGCACCATTGCTCATGAAACCAGAAGATGTGTGAACCACTATCACTATTACTTTGCAATATCCCGAAACTACTGTAAGTGCTTGTGCTAGTCAAAGACTATCAGGGATCTCAACATCCTGTATACTATGTAAGTAAAAGCTTATTAGATGCTGAAACCAGGTATTCCCACCTAGAAAATTACTCTTAGGTTTAATTATGGCATCAACAAAGCTTAGGCACTACTTTGAGACACATCATAGGATACACATTAAAAAGAAATTACCCAATTAAGTCTGCGGTGCTAAGAAAACCTGAGTTATCAGGAAGAATGCCAACAAGTGGTCAGTAAAAACTTAGCACTTATGATTTAATCTATGAACCAAGAACAAACATTAAATCTCAAGACTAGCAGACTTTGTGGCAGATTTTAGTAGCGACATTCAACCAGAAGCAGATTCATAAGTTAAACTTCTAGATGAGGATACCGGTGAATAGACTTTACACACTGACGGAGCCTCGAATGTAAGAGGAGACATGTTTCGGGATAATACTAAAATCGCCACAGGGGGACATAATACCCCAATCTATCAGTTGTGAGTTCCAAGCAACTAATAACTGTTAGGCGCCAAAATATCCTCATTCAGGATATTTCAGGATCCAGGATATTTCGGGATCAGGGATATTTTCAGAATATGAAGTACTAACAATTATCTCTGTTATTTAATCTTTATTGCGAGATTTCAGGAAATTTCAGGTTGAATATTGACTGCTCCTATTATCAAGGAAACGTGATGCAAATAGCTTTGACCACTATGAAGAAAATGGGAAGAGTGGCTGATTTGAAGAGGTTTCTCATGATGAAAACGTGCTGGAATAATAGGAACATGATTTGTGAACGTTGTAAAACGTCTATAATAGATTTGTAGTATAATATTGAGGCAATGGATCGATATAGGACACTGGCGATCGAACGAACACACAACATTCACTGATTTAGCATTATAGTATCGATTACATTGTGCTCTTTCTATTGTATTATCTTAATTTGATTATTAATAATACTAGGCAGAGTGACGATTGTCACCTCCCGAGGTTTTTAGCCGGCAATCCTAAGGGTTTAAGGGCTTTTCCTCGTATAAATCTCGTGTATATTGCTATTTTCTGTTGGTATATTCAAATATCCTCAGGGATATTCAGGGATATCCTGAACATATCCTCAGTATATTCAACATATTTGTTTGTTACACACAATACCTCACTTTTCTAATTCGGTTTTGCTAAAAGTTAATCTTGTTAATTTTTACCCGAAACAATTTGGCGCCCACCGTGGGGCGCACTTGTGTTTTTTATTAATTAAACCTTGTTTAAAAGGCGTTATCTAGAAGAATATATCAAAAAATGGCTTCACAACCGAGATCTACTTCTTCATTACCTATTATCTCTGCTACTACTACTAATGTTTCTTCGCAGATCCCTGTTTTCACGAAGAAACCAGACAATTCTGGAAAGAAGACTACTTTCATTGCTGATAGTGCTCCATCTACAAAGATGACCACTTCTGCTCCTATACTTATCTCTAACAATGATATCTTGAGTATGTTTCAGCAGGTACAACAACAAATGATGGATCAGCAACGGATGAACACAACGACTTCTCAGAGAAATGGAGAACTTAAAGGCTGAAAAGAAAAACAGCAGCAGAAGCTACTACTCCAATAGCTCCAAGGATCCTTGATTTTGGACATCAGGTATATCCAGAAACCACTCTGGAGACTTTATCCCCATGCAGACCAGTATCGGAACTTCTTCAGGATCCCAAAACTGGGGATATCTCGGGATGATATCCTTATCCCCAGAACATCACTCCCTACGCCATATCCTGGTAACACTTATAATTATTTTCCATTTGAAACTACTAACCTCGGATCTTCGCAGGATTCAAGAATATCTCCTCAAGTAGCCAAGGAGATCCAGAAACTTCAGGGATGATCTCTACTGTACCAGGAATAGTCAAGCCTATCCCGGAAGTACCAGCAACTACTCACAGGATATCCAGATTCGCTCCACCTATATGTGATGCTGATATCCCGAAAAGATTTCAAACTCCTACCATGAAACTATACGATGGAACAACTGATCCAGAAGAACATGTAGCCCAGTATAGAGAAAGAATGGAGACTAATCCTATTCCTCCACATTTGAAAGAAGCTTGCTTATGCAAGGGATTCGGTTCAACGTTAACAGGAGCAGCCTTAAAATGGCTACTCAACGTTCCTCCCTATTCAATTACTTCTTTTGCTCATTTGATTAATTTATTTAACAGTCAATTTTCGTGTAGCAGGACATTTGAAAGATTAACCAGTGATCTTTACAGGATAACCCAAGGATCGGATGAAAATCTAAGGAGCTATGTCAACAAGTTTGGCAGAGAATCCTTGGATATCCCTAATCTTGATATCACTACGGCAGTCCAAGCCTTCAAGATGGGATTACAGAAAAACTCACCTTTTTATGATGATTTGGTTATGAATCCTTGCAGGAATATGGACGAAGTCCGGAATCGCGCACTGAAATTCATAAGATTGGAAGATGATAAAGAAATCAGAAAAGGATTACCATGACTCCTCCCAATGATCAAGGCAAAAGGAAGTTCGATTCACCCACCAACAAGTCGTTCAAATCCAAGCCATATTACAAGTCTGACAACCATAAAATCAACTCTGTAGATGATGACGAGGATGATGAAGATTATCCCAGGATATCTGAGTACTGTTTTTCTGTAGATATCCCTGAACTAATGTGTGCTATGCAGGATCTAGGTGAAAAGGCTAGATGGCCCCTAAGGATAAAAGGTTCGCCGCAAAGGACAAGTCCAAATGGTGCGCATTTCACGAAGATTTTGGACATGTGACCGAAGATTGCATTGCTTTGAGAAAGGAAATAAGCTATCTGCTTAGCAAAGGCCATCTCAAAGAACTTCTCGGTAAAAAGAAGGAAAGAAGACAGGATCCTGATGGATTCCCAAAGAGAGCTGCATCCCCACCTAAGGATGCTAAGGTAATAAACTTTATCTCTGGTGGATCTGACATATGTGGTACTTCTTATTCTGCAGCCAGAAGACATGCTAAAGAGGCTAAGATGGAGAATGGAGAAAGACCCACAAAGACTTCAACAATAACCAAGGATACTATTATATCCTTCGAAGAACAAGACCGGGAAAACATCATAGATCCTCACCACGACGGGTTAGTAATCACTCTATATGTTGCTAATCATTATGTACGCAGGATACTCATTGATGGAGGCAGTTCAGTAAACATCATCCAATTAGAGACTCTCAAGAGGATGAATATCCCTGAATCAGAGATAACTACCAAGTCTTTGGTATTAGTTGGATTCAGTGGAGAAGCTAAAGCTACCATCGGTGAAATTAAATTACCTGTGTATATCGAAGGGGTAAATTCTATGCAACGCTTTTGTATTATAGACTCTCTATCCTGTTATAATATTATATTAGGTAGACCTTGGATACATGATATGAAGGCAGTCCCTTCAACATATCATCAATGCGTCAAACTACCAACACCATGGGGAGTCGTAAAGATTGATAGCGACCAACAGGAAGCTAAAGAATGTTATTCGTCCTCGATGAAGGCGACGACGAAACCACCTTCAACATAGCAATCAAAGAATAACCTTGAGGATAATCAGGGATCCCGAGAAAAAGAAGTAAAAGAAATATTACTAAATCCTGAGGATCCCGAGACCAAAGTTCTCATAGGAATTAATATCCCCAAAGATATTGAGAAGAAACTGATTTCTTTTCTGAAATCAAGGATTTCTACCTTTGCTTGGAGACATGAAGATATGACAGGGATATCCTCAGACGTAATTACACATAAGTTAGGAATAGATAGAAGCTACAAGCCTATCCACCAAAAAAGGAGAAAATTTGCTCCCGAAAGGAATATAATCATCCAAGAAGAAGTAGAGAAACTTCTTAAAGCCAAGATGATTAGGGAAGTAAAATTTCCAAGGTGGCTAGCTAATGTAGTGATGGTTCAAAAGAAAAATGGAAAATGGAGAGTTTGTGTAGATTACACAGATCTAAACAAAGCTTGTCCTAAAGACCCCTTTCCATTACCACACATAGATTCAATGGTAGATGCTACGACAGGTCATGAAATATTAACTTTCATGGATGCATCGGCATGATTCCAACAAATCCAAATGGAGCCTTCAGACCAAGAAGATACCGCTTTCATGACGCCAACGGGGATATATTGCTATACAGCAATGCCATTCGGCTTGAAGAACGCAGGAGCTACTTATCAAAGGCTTGTTAATATGATGTTCAAGGATAAGCTGGGGGACACAATGGAGGTATATATTGATGATATGGTAGTCAAATCCAAGATTACCAAAGATCATCTTCGGGATCTCAAAGAATCATTTGATATCCTAGATCGATACAACATGAAACTTAATCCTTCTAAGTGTCATTTTGGAGTAAGATCGGGAAAATTCCTGGGATATATGGTCACTAAAAGAGGAATAGAGGCCAGCCCGGAGCAAATACAAGCTATCCTAAACCTCAAGTCCCCAACAAACGTAAAAGAAGTGCAAAGGTTAACAGGAAGAATAGCCGCACTTAATAGATTCATCTCAAGATCTTCTGAGAAATTCAAAGGATTCTATGGTATCCTGAAAAAGAATAAGAAGTTTCAATGGGATGAAGAGCATGAGAAAGCTCTACAGGATTTAAAAGAATACTTATCCTCAGCACCATTGCTCATGAAACCAGAAGATGGTGAACCACTATCACTATACTTAGCAGTATCCCGAACTACCGTAAGTGCAGTGTTGGTTAAAGATTATCAAGGATCCCAACATCCAGTATACTATGTGAGTAAGAGCTTATTAGATGCTGAAACTAGGTATTCTCACCTAGAAAAATTAATCTTAGCTCTGATCATGGCATCAACTAAACTTAGGCACTACTTTGAGACACATAAGATACACATCAAAACAAACTATCCGATTAAGTCAGTGTTAAGAAAACCTGAGTTATCAGAAAGGATGGCCAAATGGTCAGTAAAACTTAGCACTTATGATCTAGTCTATGAACCAAGAACAACAATTAAGTCTCAAGCACTTGCAGACTTTGTGGCAGATTTTAGTAGTGATATTCAACCTGAAGCAGATTCAGAAGTTAAACTCTTAGATGAGGATACTGGTGAATGGACCCTACATACTGATGGAGCCACGAATGTAAGAGGAACAGGTTTAGGAATAATACTAAAATCGCCACAGGGGGACATAATACCCCAATCTATCAGTTGTGAGTTCCAAGCAACCAATAACGAAGCTGAATATGAAGCCTTAATAGCGGGACTTCAATTAGCTAGGGATATGAATATAAGACACCTCCATGTATTTGTCGATTCCTTACTAATAGCTAACCAATTTAATGGTTCCTATATGGTTAAAGGAGATAAATTGGCAAAATACTTAGAAATAGTTAAGGATATAGTGGGATATTTTGATACTTTTGATATCACTCAAGTCCCTAGAGAAGAGAACGATGAAGCAGATGCATTAGCAAACCTAGCATCATCTCTGAAAATCTGCGATGATATCAATATCCCTATCCTGCATATCCTAAATCCAACGATAGATATAGAAGACTCAAACCAAATCCTTAAACCGAAAAATATTGATGCACATGAAATATCCTGGACTACACCCATCAAAGAATATCTTCGAACAGGAAAAATACCTGATGAAGAAACAAACCATAGAGCCTTCAAAATCAGGATATCTAGATATATACTCATTAGGGATATTCTATATAGGAAATCGGTAGCTGGTCCATACTTAAAATGTTTAGAAAAACCAGAGACCTTAGAAGTAATTAAGGATATTCATGAAGGAGATTGTGGAAATCACACTTAGAACAGGATATTTTTTGGCCTACTATGAGAAAAGATGCAATATCCTATTCCCAGAGATGTGATGCTTGTCAAAGACACAGCAATATCCTTCACCAACCGGCTGAACTTCTATATCCAATAGTCTCACCATGGCCATTCATGAAATGGGGAATGGATATAGTAGGAAAACTGCCAAAAGCACCAGGAGGAAAAGTATTCATGCTCGCCATGACTGATTACTTTTCAAAATGGATTGAAGCCGAAGCTTTCGTACAGGTTAGAGAAAAGGAAGTAATATCCTTCATAAAAAGGAATATCCTGACCAGGTTCGGGATACCTGCCGAGATTACCTGCGATAATGGATCTCAATTCATTGGCAAAAGAACTACCAACTTTTGTGAAGCGTGGGGGATAAAAATGATTACTTCCACACCAGTACATCCTCAGGCTAATGGACAAGCAGAATCAAGCAATAAGATAATCATAAACAATCTCAAAAAGAAGTTGGGATCTAAGAAAGGAAAATGGGCCGAAGAACTTCCATTTGTCCTATGGGCGGATAGAACAACTACAAAAAATGCGACTGGTCAAACCCCATTCTCATTAGTATTTGGTTCAGAAGCTGTACTCCCAACTGAGATATTATCCCTACTGCAAGAACAAGTTTACAAACTATAGAAGCTAATAACGAAATCCTATCTCAGGATATAGATACTATTGACGAATCTAGGGATATTGCAAAAATTAGAATGGCTGCCTATCAGCAAAAGATAGCTAAATCCTACAATAAGAAAATAAGGATCAGAAGATTCAAAGTAGGAGACTTAGTTTTAAGAAAGGCATTCCAGAATACCACTAATCCAACGGATGGAAAGCTTGCCCCAAAATGGGAAGGACCTTACAAAATTGATTCCGAAGCTGGAAAGGGGGCATATGGAAAAATGGAATGCTATTCATTTAAAAACATACTTTATATAAATTTCACTGAAACCTTTACTTTACATGATTATTTCTCGCAAAATTCTTATATATCCCTATTATTATATCCTGATATATATTCCCAAATTATCCTGATACTAACTCAAGCATTGGAGAGGCTTAGGGATCCCTAATGCCTACCTTTGCAAAAATATTCTATGTTTTTGTAGGAATAGCTGGAGAAGATATGAGGCTATATGTCTCAGCCCAAGTTTTGACCTGAAATCAAAACTTGATGAAGACCCCGCACTGACTTTATGTCTAGCTGCAAAGTTTTGACCTGAAATCAAAACTCAAAAGACCTTTGAAGACTAAGGGTTCATACCCTCGCCACTAGCGCACGTATATCCTGCTATAATCCAAGATAATGGGGACCAGTACACGCTGAGTGGCTGACAATTTCATTATCAAGGATTATAACTTTGGATCCTCCGTAATATCCCGGTATAGTTGGAGATTTTGGGACCAGTACACGCTGAGTGGCTGACAATTTCATTTTCAAAGACTATCACCAGGGATCCACCGAATTCCGGCCTAGTCGCCAGTATCCCGGCCTTAGTCGCCAGCATTCCGGCCTTAGTCGCCAGTATCTCTCGGCCTTGTCGCCAGTATTTTCGGCCTTAGTCGCCAGTATAATCGGCCTTGTCGCCAGTATTCCGGCCATAGTCGCCAGTATTCCGGCCATAGTCGCCAGTATTTTCGGCCTTAGTCGCCAGTATAATCGGCCTTTTCGCCAGTATTTTCGGCCTTGTCGCCAGTATATTGGGATTATCCCAATCTTTCTTGTTTGTTAAATGTGTGCAGGGATTAGCATTCAAGGATATTTAAAGATATCTCGTCAACTTTTAACATACATAAGGATATTGAAGATATGGATTCGAAATTGAAAACTATTTCAGGATATTACATGAGTATGTTCATAATTCATCCAAGGATATTAAGGTATGTAAATTCTACATTATCCCAACAAGGATAAGAAGAGTTTTGAAAATAAATCTACTCATTCAAGGAATTGGTATTTATTTCTTATTTCATATCTTTATTTTTAATTACATTTATCTGATCCTAAAATATGGTTTCGAATGAGTATTTTCTGAATTAGAATTTGCCTATATTACAACAATATCCTTAACGCCTGTACATTTAAGATATAATTTTCAAGAAACTTTAGGCTACAATGGGAATAACTTAATTAAACAAAATTTTAGGATATGGCACAAATCATAATGTTCTGAAAGCATTCATTAGTCAAACTACTAAACTAAAAGTTAACCATACTAAAGAAAACTTTAGGCTTCGCCATGTAAACACATGGTCCCTCCACCTAAAGCTTCATAAATTGTCTGCCCATAAAGAACTAAACACCAAAATATTGTTTAACAAAGAACCACATAAAATGAGAACAAGAACCACAAATATAATGGGCTCAGACCTTCTCAAATCTGTCTTCATCGCCCATTGCCGCAACATCCTCACCTCCACCTGCACCAACATCCTCACCTCCTGCCACCTTGCTGGTCTCCACCACGCTCGCCGTCTTCGCTGCCGCATCAGAAGTCTCCGCCATATCCCCAGTCAGCTTGGCCAAAACTTTGCTCCAGTCGGCAAGGTCCTTATCCCATAAGTCCGAGCCCTCCTGTTTTGACTTCTCTGCCATTTGAATCTTTGCTTTGAGGATAGCAGCAGCAGCAGACTTCTTCGTCCCTTCAATGATTTCCTTTACCTTCAGCTTGTGAGCGGCCTCATTATCCTTGATTTGCTTTTTGAGCTTGGAATTCTCCTTCTCATAGTGATTGGCCTTGGCAGCAGCGATCTTCCTCTGGTCCTCGATATCTTCGATTTGTTTTTCGTATGCTTCTTTATCGCTCGATATCTTCGAGATAACCTGCACAATAGGAATAATTGAGGATATAGTTTTTGAGGGAATTCATAAAAAAGAGATATACCTTATGGAGAAGATCAACTGCAGGGAAATCAGGGATATCGTCCACATTGACGGTGTCAACGCCTTTGCGTTTCTTCGAAGTCTTGGTAGAGCGGGTGTGCATTATCCTGGCCTTGGGAGGAACGGGGCTGATTTTTTCTTTTTTGATGGTAAGGAAATCAGTGAGATCCTCAAGATCAAAAGCCGATTCTAAACATACAAATAAAAATAAAATAACAGTAGAGAATAATCCAAACATTAAAACTAACTCAAGGATACCTGATGTCATCTGAGCTTGCGATTGTTCTGAAGAAACACTGTGAGATGAAGATGAAATAGGGATATTTTCCTTTGATGAGGGTACAAACTTTCGCTCCCTCTCCTCGATCCTCAATAAGGACTGGATTTTTTGCTGAGTATCTTGATTCTCAGTAATCAATGATTCAAACTTCGGTGCTATAATTAAAAAGCAAACAAAAACTAATTAGTAAAATTCAAACAGTGTTAATAAAAAATTAAAATATCCTACCCTTCAATAACCAACTAACAGGAAGAGAAATTCCCCCAGGGATAGAACTTCTTTTAACAAAGAAAAACTTGTCTCGCCATTCCTCCTCATTCATGGTAACCCCATGGACCAAAATAGGAGCACCAGGCCGTCTATGAAGTAAAAAACGGGAATACCCATGAGTACGAAGTTGATATGATGAAGAAATTTCGGCAACTCCGATGTTGAGACCATACTTATGGTTTAGTTTATGGAGAGTAACGAGTAATCGTCAACCCATTGGCATGAGTTGAGGATAGCATAGACGAGTGATTCGAAAGAACTCAGAAATCAAAGTGGAAAAAGGAAAAGATAGACCTAAAGAGAATGGATATTCAGGAAAACAAACCCATTTGTTTGAACTATGGTCAGCTTTTAAGGCAGGATCATATCTACGAAAAACGGTTTCTTCAGAAAAGCTCGAGAGGATTGCATAACCTCAATGTGATCATCATCAAATGTGCATGCGTTTTGATCAGTGTACGGAAGAATATTCTGATCAAAGAAATCACTATCTTCGGAGGAAGAAGAAGAATGCGACATTTTTTACTAAATTAAAGTTAAGAAATAACAGAGAAATTGGAGTAAACTTACCGGAGAAAACGATCGGAAAAGGATAAGTGATTTGAAAGGAGGATATCGTGATCATTATATGTACAGTTTTCTGACATCCCTACAGTAACCGCCTCGCAATCTAACCGTCCCTTCAATCTCGCAACCGTTGATTTAAAATTTGAAATTTAAATTTTATCTTTGAATTTTACAACTGTAAACATTAACGCTGTAAAATTAAGGGCAATTGTTAGGCGCCAAAATATCCTCATTCAGGATATTTCAGGATCCGGGATATTTCAGGATCCAGGATATTTCGGGATCAGGGATATTTTCAGAATATGAATATTACTAACAATTATCTCTGTTATTTAATCTTTATTGCGAGATTTCAGGAAATTTCAGGTTGAATATTGACTACTCCTATTATCAAGGAAACGTGATGCAAATAGCTTTGACCACTATGAAGAAAATGGGAAGTGGCTGATTTGAAGAGGTCTTCCATGATGAAAACGTGCCGGAATAATAGGAACTGATTTGTGAACGTTGTAAAACGTCTATAATAGATTTGTAGTATAAATATTGAGGCAATGGATCGATATAGGACACTGGCGATCGAACGAACACACAACATTCACTGATTTAGCATTATAGTATCGATTACATTGTGCTCTTTCTATTGTATTATCTTAATTTGATTATTAATAATACTAGGCAGAGTGACGATTGTCACCTCCCGAGGTTTTTATGCCGGCAACCCTAAGGGATTAAGGGCTTTTCCTCGTATAAATCTCGTGTGTATTACTTTTTTCTGTTTGGTATATTCAAATATCCTCAGGGATATTCAGGGATATCCTGAACATTTCCTCAGTATATTCAACATATTTGTTTGTTACACACAATACCCCACTTTTCTAATTCGGTTTTGCTAAAAGTTAATCTTGTTAATTTTTACCCGAAACAACAAAGATGTTACATATTAACAACAATATTTGTTTTACGATATTACATATGTTTTACTGGGAACAACTATATTACATATGTTTTACTAATAAATTACGTTCGTTACACAAGGTTTACATAAAACAACTTAGATAGCTTTTACTGGAACAAGTATATTACATATGATTACATATAAATCAGTCGAGAAGTCTCACAAAGCACATAGGACTTGTCGTACATGTCAGAAATATGTTATTGGGCATGATTCATGTAACTAAAAGACAAAGGGTTTCGATTCCGTTAACGTGAATGTCGAAAAGTAGGGAATATCATGTGCTTTTCGTTTTTTATTAATGTTAATTGTGGTTTAAAAAAAATCTAGGGTGTTTGTTCTTTTGTTATGCTTTCATAGAAGTTGTCTTTTAATTTTGTTATTAGAAGGCTTTTTAAATACATTCGAAATGTATGTCATGCGTCATAGTTACACTTATGTTACGTATATGTTACATTTGTAGAATCAGTTTCAAAAAATTTATTAAATGTTTGAACTGATGTGACATATCATAATTAAGTCTTTTGTACTTTTTCAGCTTTTGACTAAAATTATGTAATGATTGGGGAAAGGGGACGTCCTTTTGAATAGAAAACATAAAAAAACAATAAAAGTACATGTGGGTAAAAGACGTGTATACCCTTTTTGTATCATTCTCATTATTTAATAATCACATTAAAAAACACAAAAATTCCATCTTTAATCTCAACCACACATCTCCAAATCCAATGGTTTAAAATGAGTTTTCACAGTTTTCTCATTGAGAAAATGTTTTCAAAATATCCTTACCCTATATATATATTATTACTGACTGAACTTGCTTATGAATAAACTTATAACGTCGAACCCAGACGTTTTATATTTGACACGACTTGTTTCCAACAAAATTTAAGTAATCGGAAGTCGAAACAACATAAAAATAAGCATAAGAAAATATGTATTTGATTTAACTTGTTTGGGAACAAAATTTACGTTGAAATTAGACCAACTTGAATTTTCACCAACGCCATAGAAAACCATAGTTTACCCAAAAAAGTTGTTAGCAAGAAGTCAAATTATATATGATACAAGTAGTTAACTCACAACTTTAGAACACGAAGATGTAAAGGTGACAATTCACAAAAGTCGAGGGTTAGCTTTGTTGTTGACAAAAGCCATGGCCATTGCTAAATGTAGAAGTAACAGTAGTAATGATCATGTTCATTATTGGTAGTAGTTATCATGATTGTGATCGTGATAAGTATTAGTAGGAGCGGCAGGGGGAGGAGGAGGAGGATGATGATGATGATTAATCTTTTATTTTAAATGTAAAAGAAAGTTAATTTGTGAAAATTTTGTAACTAAAATGAACAAAGCAAAATTTCAATACTCTATTAATATAATACTTAGACTTTTATAACAAAAATAAAAAAAAACCAAAATTTTATAATATTTGAAATTTTGATTTTTTGAATATATATAATAATATCAAAGTTTTCGTCTTTCTAGATAATTTATTTTTTAAATTTTTTTCTCTTAAAAGTGTTCTTCTATCAATTTCCTAGGGTCATTTATTTAAAAGTGGGATTAAAGTTTATGGGGACCATATATCATGCAAATGAGGTATCCAGAGCCGTAGAAATTATTTATCAATTTTTTATAATTTTTTTTTCTAAGTTGGCTGTTATTTATATTTTTAGTTCGATTGAGTAGTATCTCACTTGTGTGTTAATTCTAGACTAGGGCTCTCATAACGGGTCAGACACGACCCGTTAAGACATGAAACGTTAAGACACGAAACACGAACTATTTAGACACGAACACGACCCGTTAAAAACACAAACACAAAAAGACCCGTTAAGGAACCTATTAACAGTTAACACTATAAATGACATGTTAAAGAACTAGGGTTAGACAATTAGAAATCTTTTGAAGCTAATCGGTTACCCATATGGCCATATATTTTATTATATTATTTATTTTAAATTTTAAACAGGTCTTAACGGGTCTTAACAGGTCTTAACGGGTCTTAACAGGTCTTAACGGGTCTTAACAGGTCTTAACGAGTCTTAACAGGTCTTAACAGATCTTAATAGGTCTTAATGGATCTTAACAGGTCTAAACGGGTCTAAACGGGTCTTAACGGGTCTTAACAGGTCTTGACGGATCTTAACAGGTCTTAACGAGTCTTAACAGATCTTAAAAGGTCTTAATGGATCTTAACAGGTTTTAACGGGTCTTAGCAGGTTTTACTTGTTTAGATACGAAAAATAAACAGGTCTTAACGTGTCGACCTGTTTTAGAAACGAAACATGTTAAAGTCGTGTCGTGTTATCGTGTTCGTGTCTGAAATTGTCAGCCCAATTCTAGTGATAACTTCACATAATATTGTTAAAATATCAATTTCATTCCTAATTTCCTGTCATCCTGGTGGATCTCAAGTATCAATAAAAGTAAATGTGTGTTCAATAGTGTTAAAATATGCATTTATTCATGCCATATTTTGGCTTATAAAATTTAGAGTTAAATGCCATTTTAGTCCTTGTGATTTGACAAATTTTGCCATTTTAGTCCCTGTGGTTTGAATTTTGCCATTTTGGTCACTATGGTTTCATTTTATTGTCATTTTCATCCCTATGGTTTGATAAATTTTGCCATTTTAGTCCAAAATTTTAAATTTAATTGGACTAAAATAGCAATAAAATGGAAACCATAGGGATGAAAATGACAATAAAATGAAACCATAGTGACCAAAATGGCAAAATTCAAACCACAGGGACTAAAATAACAAAAGTTGTCAAACCACATGGACTAAAATAACATTTAACTCTAAAATTTATTTGATGTTGAAATTCTAAATTCAAAGTGTTTAGTAATGTTATTCATGAGATGATGGCAATTAAAGCCTACAATAGGCTAAATAGATGTCAGGGAAACTAAATTTTGATTTTTTTTAACTGTAAAATTATGCATCAACCAGCTTTTAGCAAGGCTTGAACCTTTAAATTTTAAGATCGTAACACTAACTTTAAATGGAAAATATTATGACTTCTTGTCCAACTAACTCGTCTAACAATAATATCTTATTCAATATAAACATCATCACAATCCACTATCAAACCTTACAATCACCAAATAAAAGGATTCAAGGCTCATTCATTTTCTTACCTGACCCGACCCGAAAGAAATTCCATATACACTCTTAATTAGCTTGCTTGATAAATGAAATCAAAGTTTGATACAATCCCTTGGCCTTTTCACTTGATGGATTAAACAAATAAAAACAATGATTTTCACCTTCATTTTCCACAAACTCCACATTCCCTCCCCATTTACTTTGTTCCAACGTCTCCTTATACCCGACCCCTCTCGGTTTCAAATAATCCATCTCCGCAACCACTATCAACACCCTCGAACAACCCATTTTCCCAAGATCCGGATCCGAACATGGGTTCAGCGTTGGGTCATCATCTGAGCCCGAACTACCCGGTACAAGTACTGAATCATCTTATCCGGTTCTTTCTGCGAAAAATACGGGTGTAAGGCGATCAGTCCGTTAATATCCAAATTAATTTTGTTAATGCCAGCTTGAACCGCTATGTGATGTGCCAGGGTCACCCCCGCACTCTCGCCCACTAAAATAACCCGACCTGTGTCAACATAGTCGTTGATCCACGGTTCGGGTCCAGACCCGTCCGCGTGTGATGCGATCCACTGGACCGCGGTCCAACAGTCATGGTACGCGGCTGGGAGAGGGTGCTCCGGGGCGAGCCTGTAGCCGATAGAGATCGCGACCGCGTGGGTTTGGGAGACTAATGGCGTGAGGAAGCTGTGTGTGACTATGTTTAACGGTGATCCGATGCAGAATCCGCCACCGTGGACGTGGATTATGAGAGGAAGCTTTTGTGGTGGATCTAACTGGTTAATTTTTGGGAGGAAGATGCGTGATTTGACGCCGAGTTCGGGTGAAATTATGACGTCTTTCGATTGGATGCCGGTGACGGGATCGGTGGACGGCGGAAGGCGGGGAGTGGTCAGGAGGCGTTCGACGCGACCGTCAGTGTAGACGCGTATAAATGGCGGGAAGTCATGGGCGATTTCGGTTGATGAAGCCATTGATGGAAGATCAAGAGGTTGATTGAGGGAAATATGGATGAATTTAGGGTTGAAATAAGATGGGAAGAAGATGAAGTTGTGCTAAAATTGATGGTGGTTCACGTGGTTGGTGACCGGTTACATTTATGCGGGTGGAAATGTAGGTGTAAGTTGTAACGGTTGATTATGATTGTAGGAGCAATACATCAAAAATCTAGAAGTGACATTTTTATTTAAAGAATTGAAACACAAACACTTGAGACGAAACTTCCTGCTCGGGTTTAACACTGTAGGACATACGTTCAAGCTCATCTTAGGAGGAGTTTTAAAACTGGGTAAACTCACAAACCTTGTCTCAATAAATATGTCTTGATCCGGATTCAAACTAATGACATCCTATATGAAATTTAATAGGGTAACCACTAGGTTTCTAGCCTATGGTTAGGTGACATGTTGTTTGATTTATAAATGTATGATTTTGCATGAATGATTAATTACATGCTTTTGAACATCTGTATTCACTTCAAGCAATTAGAGGTGAGTTTAAGTATGAAAATTTTATATGTTTTTAATGATAGGTATGTTTATATAATTATATATAGGAGGATTTCTCAAGAAAAATTTTTTTAAATAAAAAGTAAAAAAGTTAATAACCGTTGATTAGTGTAATCAATGGTTAAAATTATATACTAGCAAGATTAAAAATAAATGACAGCTAAGTTTATGCTAGTACATGATGCGGCGCTTGAAACTTTAAAAAAAATAACATCCTCGAAAGATTGTAAAATCCTAATTAAATAAACCTATCGAGAACCTTTATGTTGTTGTTTTCTTGCAACTTCTTTTGTTATTCATCAATCCATCTTCATAAACATCAATAATTTTATGAATCAACTATAGATTTAAGTCAATCAGTTGCATAATTTTTTTTTTTTTAATTCATGAAATAGCTTAAAGAATTTACCAATATGCATTCTGTGAGTGAATTTTTATGCCTCAAACATAAAGACTTGCATATTGATAAACTAGAATGTTATTACTACATAATAATAATGAACGTGAAGGGTTACCAATCATAAACCAAATGCACTTTTTTTTAATTGTCTCATCTGCTACTCCTACTTTTGCAATGTGACTTATACAATACCTACACAGGAAAAAGAAAAGAAAAAAAAGGGGCCAATACCATGAGCTCATCGTCCTTAATAAAAGTGCTTATGACGTAGATGACATGTGTATAGAAAGATGCTCAAGATTCCTACCAGACCCATCAAAAATCACATGTAAATCCAAAAGTTAACAACTATGCATGATTTTTTGAACATAACATCAGAACTAGCAAAAGTACCACGAGCAATGACATTTTTATTATCTAATTTTGATACCATATAACTTGTATGATAAAGCCCAGAACACCTTAGACATCACAAACAACCCTAAAAACAGTAACAAAAGTAACATGTTTACCTCTTATTTCAAACATTGCTAACATGAGTAATTGCATTGTTTTACCTTTGATATTCAACCTTGTTGTGACACCCCGAAAAATCCAGGTCAGCACTCTATTTATTTAAATGATATTTGTACACGTGACACTAGAATTAGTTTAATTTAGTGTGACACGTGGCATGACGGTACGAACACTGGCACACAACACGATAATTCGAGGAATTATCAAGAACCGCACACACGTGTCAAAACACACGAACGTTGGTGAACGTTTAGCACATCGGGTAACAACACTCGAAACCTCACAGAACGCTCAAGCATTGAACTTGGAAGTTCAAACGAGGCCAAACGATAGTCCGTAAGCGTGAAAACGGCGACGAACTGATCAAACCATTGAAATTGGGCCTATTGGGCTATTTGGGGACCCATCGTGGTACGTCATGGACTCGGAGTAGGCCATGGCGGTACGCTAAGGATCTTGGGGGAATTTGTCACACCCCGAGCCGGCGGGG
>SZYD01002645.1:0-39439 GCA_009363875.1 Mikania micrantha
GTCTGACAACCATAAAATCAACTCTGTAGATGATGACGAGGATGATGAAGATTATCCCAGGATATCTGAGTACTGTTTTCTGTAGATATCCCTAAACTAATGTGTGCTATGCGGATCTAGGTGAAAAGGCCTAGATGGCCCCCTAAGGATAAAAGGTTCGCCGCAAAGGACAAGTCCAAATGGTGCGCATTTCACAAAGATTTTGGACATGTGACCGAAGATTGCATTGCTTTGAGAAAGGAAATAAGCTATCTGCTTAGCAAAGGCCATCTCAAAGAACTTCTCGTATAAAAAGAAGAAAGAAGACAGGATCCTGATGGATTCCCAAGAGAGCTGCATCCCCACCTAAGGATGCTAAGGTAATAAACTTTATCTCTGGTGGATCTGACATATGTGGTACTTCTTATTCTTATTCAGCCAGAAGACATGCTAAAGAGGCTAAGATGGAGAATGGAGAAAGACCCACAAAGACTTCAACAATAACCAAGGATACTATTTATCCTTCGAAGAACCAGACCGGGAAAACATCATAGATCCTCACCACGACGGGTTAGTAATCACTCTATATGTTGCTAATCATTATGTACGCAGGATACTCATTGGTAGAGGCAGTTCAGTAAACATCATCCAATTAGAGACTCTCAAAAGGATGAATATCCTCTGAATCAGAGATAACTACCTAGTCTTTGGTATTAGTTGGATTTAGTGGAGAAGCTAAAGCTACCATGGTGAAATTAAATTACTGTGTATATCGAAGGGGTAAATTCTATACAACGCTTTTGTATTATAGACTCTCTATCCTGTTATAATTATATTAGGTAGACCTTGGATACATGATATGAAGGCAGTCCCTTCAACATATCATCAATGCGTCAAACTACCAACACCATG
The DNA here is from genome assembly GCA_009363875.1 of Mikania micrantha. NCBI lineage: Eukaryota > Viridiplantae > Streptophyta > Magnoliopsida > Asterales > Asteraceae > Mikania > Mikania micrantha. The sequence continues at coordinate 892 of SZYD01002645.1, forward strand.
GGGAGTCGTAAAAATTGATAGGCGACCAACAGGAAGCTAAAGAATGTTATTCGTCCTCGATGAAGGCGACGACGAAACCACCTTCAACATAGCAATCAAAGATTAACCTTGGGGATAATCAGGGATCCCGGGAAAAAGAAGTAAAAGAAATATTACTAAATCCTGAGGATCCCGAGACCAAAGTTCTCATAGGAATTAATATCCCCAAAGATATGAGGAGAAACTGATTTCTTTTCTGAAATCAAGGATTTCTACCTTTGCTTGGAGACATGAAGATATGACAGGGATATCCTCAGACGTAATTACACATAAGTTAGGATAGATAGAAGCTACAAGCCTATCCACCAAAAAAGGAGAAAATTTTGCTCGCGAAAGGAATATAATCATCCAAGAAGTAGAGAAACTTCTTAAAGCCCAAGATGATTAGGGAAGTAAAATTTCCAAGGTGGCTAGCTAATGTAGTGGTGGTTCAAGAAGAATGGAAAGTTGAGAGTTTGTGTAGATTACACAGATCTAAACAAAGCTTGTCCTAAAGACCCTTTTCCATTACCACACATAGATTCAATGGTAGATGATGGCAGGCAGGCCATGAAATATTAACTTTCATGGATGCATCGGCAGGATTCCAACAAATCCAAATGGAGCCTTCAGACCAGAAGATACCGCTTTCATGACGCCAACGGGGATATATTGCTATACAGCAATGCCATTCGGCTTGAAGAACGCAGGAGCTACTTATCAAAGGATTGTTAATATGATGTTCAAGGATAAGCTGGGGGACACAATGGAGGTATATATTGATGATATGGTAGTCAAATCCAAGATTACCAAAGATCATCTTCGGGATCTCAAAGAATCATTTGATATCCTGGATCGATACAACATGAAACTTAATCCTTCTAAGTGTCATTTTGGAGTAAGATCGGGAAAATTCCTGGGATATATGGTCACTAAAAGAGGAATAGAGGCCAGCCCGGAGCAAATACAAGCTATCCTAAACCTCAAGTCCCCAACAAACGTAAAAGAAGTGCAAAGGTTAACAGGAAGAATAGCCGCACTTAATAGATTCATCTCAAGATCTTCTGAGAAATTCAAAGGATTCTATGATATCCTGAAAAAGAATAAGAAGTTTCAATGGGATGAAGAGCATGAGAAAGCTCTACAGGATTTAAAAGAATACTTATCCTCAGCACCATTGCTCATGAAACCAGAAGATGGTGAACCACTATCACTATACTTAGCAGTATCCCGAACTACTGTAAGTTCAGTGTTGGTTAAAGATTATCAAGGATCCCAACATCCAGTATACTATGTGAGTAAGAGCTTATTAGATGTTGAAACTAGGTATTCTCACCTAGAAAAATTAATCTTAGCTCTGATCATGGCATCAACTAAACTTAGGCACTACTTTGAAACACATAAGATACACATCAAAACAAACTATCCGATTAAGTCCGTGTTAAGAAAACCTGAGTTATCAGGAAGGATGGCCAAATGGTCAGTAAAACTTAGCACTTATGATCTAGTCTATGAACCAAGAACAGCAATTAAGTCTCAAGCACTTGCAGACTTTGTGGCAGATTTTAGTAGTGATATTCAACCAGAAGCAGATTCAGAAGTTAAACTCTTAGATGAGGATACTGGTGAATGGACCCTACATACTGATGGAGCCTCGAATGTAAGAGGGACAGGTTTAGGAATAATACTAAAATCGCCACAGGGGGACATAATACCCCAATCTATCAGTTGTGAGTTCCAAGCAACCAATAACGAAGCTGAATATGAAGCCTTAATAGCGGGACTTCAATTAGCTAGGGATATGAATATAAGACACCTCCATGTATTTGTCGATTCCTTACTAATAGCTAACCAATTTAATGGTTCCTATATGGTTAAAGGAGATAAATTGGCAAAATACTTAGAAATAGTTAAGGATATAGTGGGATATTTTGATACTTTTGATATCACTCAAGTCCCTAGAGAAGAGAATGATGAAGCAGATGCATTAGCAAACCTAGCATCATCTCTGAAAATCTGCGATGATATCAATATCCCTATCCTGCATATCCTAAATCCAACGATAGATATAGAAGACTCAAACCAAATCCTTAAACCGAAAAATATTGATGCACATGAAATATCCTGGACTACACCCATCAAAGAATATCTTCGAACAGGAAAAATACCTGATGAAGAAACAAACCATAGAGCCTTCAAAATCAGGATATCTAGATATATACTCATTAGGGATATTCTATATAGGAAATCGGTAGCTGGTCCATACTTAAAATGTTTAGAAAAACCAGAGACCTTAGAAGTAATTAAGGATATTCATGAAGGAGATTGTGGAAATCACACTTAGAACAGGATATTTTTGGCCTACTATGAGAAAAGATGCAATATCCTATTCCCAGAGATGTGATGCTTGTCAAAGACACAGCAATATCCTTCACCAACCGGCTGAACTTCTATATCCAATAGTCTCACCATGGCCATTCATGAAATGGGGAATGGATATAGTAGGAAAACTGCCAAAAGCACCAGGAGGAAAAGTATTCATGCTCGCCATGACTGATTACTTTTCAAAATGGATTGAAGCCGAAGCTTTCGTACAGGTTAGAGAAAAGGAAGTAATATCCTTCATAAAAAGGAATATCCTGACCAGGTTCGGGATACCTGCCGAGATTACCTGCGATAATGGATCTCAATTCATTGGCAAAAGAACTACCAACTTTTGTGAAGCGTGGGGGATAAAAATGATTACTTCCACACCAGTACATCCTCAGGCTAATGGACAAGCAGAATCAAGCAATAAGATAATCATAAACAATCTCAAAAAGAAGTTGGGATCTAAGAAAGGAAAATGGGCCGAAGAACTTCCATTTGTCCTATGGGCGGATAGAACAACTACAAAAAATGCGACTGGTCAAACCCCATTCTCATTAGTATTTGGTTCAGAAGCTGTACTCCCAACTGAGATAATTATCCCTACTGCAAGAACAAGTTTACAAACTATAGAAGCTAATAACGAAATCCTATCTCAAGATATAGATACTATTGACGAATCTAGGGATATTGCAAAAATTAGAATGGCTGCCTATCAGCAAAAGATAGCTAAATCCTACAATAAGAAAATAAGGATCAGAAGATTCAAAGTAGGAGACTTAGTTTTAAGAAAGGCATTCCAGAATACCACTAATCCAACGGATGGAAAGCTTGCCCCAAAATGGGAAGGACCTTACAAAATTGATTCCGAAGCTGGAAAGGGGGCATATGGAAAGCATGGAATGCTATTCATTTAAAAACATACTTTATATAAATTTCACTGAAACCTTTACTTTACATGATTATTTCTCGCAAAATTCTTATATATCCCTATTATTATATCCTGATATATATTCCCAAATTATCCTGATACTAACTCAAGCATTGGAGAGGCTTAGGGATCCCTAATGCCTACCTTTGCAAAAATATTCTATGTTTTTGTAGGAATAGCTGGAGAAGATATGAGGCTATATGTCTCAGCCCAAGTTTTGACCTGAAATCAAAACTTGATGAAGACCCCGCACTGACTTTATGTCTAGCTGCAAAGTTTTGACCTGAAATCAAAACTCAAAAGACCTTTGAAGACTAAGGGTTCATACCCTCACCACTAGCGCACGTATATCCTGCTATAATCCAAGATAATGGGACCAGTACACGCTGAGTGGCTGACAATTTCATTATCAAGGATTATAACTTTGGATCCTCCGTAATATCCCGGTATAGTTGGAGATTTTGGGACCAGTACACGCTGAGTGGCTGACAATTTCATTTTCAAAGACTATCACCAGGGATCCACCGAATTCCGGCCTAGTCGCCAGTATCCCGGCCTTAGTCGCCAGCATTCCGGCCTTAGTCGCCAGTATCTCTCGGCCTTGTCGCCAGTATTTTCGGCCTTAGTCGCCAGTATAATCGGCCTTGTCGCCAGTATTCCGGCCATAGTCGCCAGTATTCCGGCCATAGTCGCCAGTATTTTCGGCCTTAGTCGCCAGTATAATCGGCCTTTTCGCCAGTATTTTCGGCCTTGTCGCCAGTATATTGGGATTATCCCAATCTTTCTTGTTTGTTAAATGTGTGCAGGGATTAGCATTCAAGGATATTTAAAGATATCTCGTCAACTTTTAACATACATAAGGATATTGAAGATATGGATTCGAAATTGAAAACTATTTCAGGATATTACATGAGTATGTTCATAATTCATCCAAGGATATTAAGGTATGTAAATTCTACATTATCCCAACAAGGATAAGAAGAGTTTTGAAAATAAATCTACTCATTCAAGGAATTGGTATTTATTTCTTATTTCATATCTTTATTTTTAATTACATTTATCTGATCCTAAAATATGGTTTCGAATGAGTATTTTCTGAATTAGAATTTGCCTATATTACAACAATATCCTTAACGCCTGTACATTTAAGATATAATTTTCAAGAAACTTTAGGCTACAATGGGAATAACTTAATTAAACAAAATTTTAGGATATGGCACAAATCATAATGTTCTGAAAGCATTCATTAGTCAAACTACTAAACTAAAAGTTAACCATACTAAAGAAAAACTTTAGGCTTCGCCATGTAAACACATGGTCCCTCCACCTAAAGCTTCATAAATTGTCTGCCCATAAAGAAACTAAACACCAAAATATTGTTTAACAAAGAACCACATAAAATGAGAACAAGAACCACAAATATAATGGGCTCAGACCTTCTCAAATCTGTCTTCATCGCCCATTGCCGCAACATCCTCACCTCCACCTGCACCAACATCCTCACCTCCTGCCACCTTGCTGGTCTCCACCACGCTCGCCGTCTTCGCTGCCGCATCAGAAGTCTCCGCCATATCCCCAGTCAGCTTGGCCAAAACTTTGCTCCAGTCGGCAAGGTCCTTATCCCATAAGTCCGAGCCCTCCTGTTTTGACTTCTCTGCCATTTGAATCTTTGCTTTGAGGATAGCAGCAGCAGCAGACTTCTTCGTCCCTTCAATGATTTCCTTTACCTTCAGCTTGTGAGCGGCCTCATTATCCTTGATTTGCTTTTTGAGCTTGGAATTCTCCTTCTCATAGTGATTGGCCTTGGCAGCAGCGATCTTCCTCTAGTCCTCGATATCTTCGATTTGTTTTTCGTATGCTTCTTTATCGCTCGATATCTTCGAGATAACCTGCACAATAGGAATAAATTGAGGATATAGTTTTTGAGGGAATTCAATAAAAAGGAGATATACCTTATGGAGAAGATCAACTGCAGGGAAATCAGGGATATCGTCCACATTGACGGTGTCAACGCCTTTGCGTTTCTTCGAAGTCTTGGTAGAGCGGGTGTGCATTATCCTGGCCTTGGGAGGAACGGGGCTGATTTTTTCTTTTTTGATGGTAAGGAAATCAGTGAGATCCTCAAGATCAAAAGCCGATTCTAAACATACAAATAAAAATAAAATAACAGTAGAGAATAATCCAAACATTAAAACTAACTCAAGGATACCTGATGTCATCTGAGCTTGCGATTGTTCTGAAGAAACACTGTGAGATGAAGATGAAATAGGGATATTTTCCTTTGATGAGGGTACAAACTTTCGCTCCCTCTCCTCGATCCTCAATAAGGACTGGATTTTTTGCTGAGTATCTTGATTCTCAGTAATCAATGATTCAAACTTCGGTGCTATAATTAAAAAGCAAACAAAAACTAATTAGTAAAATTCAAACAGTGTTAATAAAAAATTAAAATATCCTACCCTTCAATAACCAACTAACAGGAAGAGAAATTCTCCCAGGGATAGAACTTCTTTTAACAAAGAAAAACTTGTCTCGCCATTCCTCCTCATTCATGGTAACCCCATGGACCAAAATAGGAGCACCAGGCCGTCTATGAAGTAAAAAACGGGAATACCCATGAGTACGAAGTTGATATGATGAAGAAATTTCGGCAACTCCGATGTTGAGACCATACTTATGGTTTAGTTTATGGAGAGTAACGAGTAATCGTCAACCCATTGGCATGAGTTGAGGATAGCATAGACGAGTGATTCGAAAGAACTCAGAAATCAAAGTGGAAAAAGGAAAAGATAGACCTAAAGAGAATGGATATTCAGGAAAACAAACCCATTTGTTTGAACTATGGTCAGCTTTTAAGGCAGGATCATATCTACGAAAAACGGTTTCTTCAGAAAAAGCTCGAGAGGATTGCATAACCTCAATGTGATCATCATCAAATGTGCATGCGTTTTGATCAGTGTACGGAAGAATATTCTGATCAAAGAAATCACTATCTTCGGAGGAAGAAGAAGAATGCGACATTTTTTACTAAATTAAAGTTAAGAAATAACAGAGAAATTGGAGTAAACTTACCGGAGAAAACGATCGGAAAAGGATAAGTGATTTGAAAGGAGGATATCGTGATCATTATATGTACAGTTTTCTGACATCCCTACAGTAACCGCCTCGCAATCTAACCGTCCCTTCAATCTCGCAACCGTTGATTTAAAATTTGAAATTTAAATTTTATCTTTGAATTTTACAACTGTAAACATTAACGCTGTAAAATTAAGGGCAATTGTTAGGCGCCAAAATATCCTCATTCAGGATATTTCAGGATCCGGGATATTTCAGGATCCAGGATATTTCGGGATCAGGGATATTTTCAGAATATGAATATTACTAACAATTATCTCTGTTATTTAATCTTTATTGCGAGATTTCAGGAAATTTCAGGTTGAATATTGACTACTCCTATTATCAAGGAAACGTGATGCAAATAGCTTTGACCACTATGAAGAAAATGGGAAGTGGCTGATTTGAAGAGGTCTTCCATGATGAAAACGTGCCGGAATAATAGGAACTGATTTGTGAACGTTGTAAAACGTCTATAATAGATTTGTAGTATAAATATTGAGGCAATGGATCGATATAGGACACTGGCGATCGAACGAACACACAACATTCACTGATTTAGCATTATAGTATCGATTACATTGTGCTCTTTCTGTTGTATTATCTTAATTTGATTATTAATAATACTAGGCAGAGTGACGATTGTCACCTCCCGAGGTTTTTATGCCGGCAACCCTAAGGGATTAAGGGCTTTTCCTCGTATAAATCTCGTGTGTATTACTATTTTTCTGTTTGGTATATTCAAATATCCTCAGGGATATTCAGGGATATCCTGAACATTTCCTCAGTATATTCAACATATTTGTTTGTTACACACAATACCCCACTTTTCTAATTCGGTTTTGCTAAAAGTTAATCTTGTTAATTTTTACCCGAAACAACAAAGATGTTACATATTAACAACAATATTTGTTTTACGATATTACATATGTTTTACTGGGAACAACTATATTACATATGTTTTACTAATAAATTACGTTCGTTACACAAGGTTTACATAAAACAACTTAGATAGCTTTTACTGGAACAAGTATATTACATATGATTACATATAAATCAGTCGAGAAGTCTCACAAAGCACATAGGACTTGTCGTACATGTCAGAAATATGTTATTGGGCATGATTCATGTAACTAAAAGACAAAGGGTTTCGATTCCGTTAACGTGAATGTCGAAAAGTAGGGAATATCATGTGCTTTTCGTTTTTTATTAATGTTAATTGTGGTTTAAAAAAAATCTAGGGTGTTTGTTCTTTTGTTATGCTTTCATAGAAGTTGTCTTTTAATTTTGTTATTAGAAGGCTTTTTAAATACATTCGAAATGTATGTCATGCGTCATAGTTACACTTATGTTACGTATATGTTACATTTGTAGAATCAGTTTCAAAAAATTTATTAAATGTTTGAACTGATGTGACATATCATAATTAAGTCTTTTGTACTTTTTTCAGCTTTTGACTAAAATTATGTAATGATTGGGGAAAGGGGACGTCCTTTTGAATAGAAAACATAAAAAAACAATAAAAGTACATGTGGGTAAAAGACGTGTATACCCTTTTTGTATCATTCTCATTATTTAATAATCACATTAAAAAAACAAAAATTCCATCTTTAATCTCAACCACACATCTCCAAATCCAATGGTTTAAAATGAGTTTTCACAGTTTTCTCATTGAGAAAATGTTTTCAAAATATCCTTACCCTATATATATATTATTACTGACTGAACTTGCTTATGAATAAACTTATAACGTCGAACCCAGACGTTTTATATTTGACACGACTTGTTTCCAACAAAATTTAAGTAATCGGAAGTCGAAACAACATAAAAATAAGCATAAGAAAATATGTATTTGATTTAACTTGTTTGGGAACAAAATTTACGTTGAAATTAGACCAACTTGAATTTTCACCAACGCCATAGAAAACCATAGTTTACCCAAAAAAGTTGTTAGCAAGAAGTCAAATTATATATGATACAAGTAGTTAACTCACAACTTTAGAACACGAAGATGTAAAGGTGACAATTCACAAAAGTCGAGGGTTAGCTTTGTTGTTGACAAAAGCCATGGCCATTGCTAAATGTAGAAGTAACAGTAGTAATGATCATGTTCATTATTGGTAGTAGTTATCATGATTGTGATCGTGATAAGTATTAGTAGGAGCGGCAGGGGGAGGAGGAGGAGGATGATGATGATGATTAATCTTTTATTTTAAATGTAAAAGAAAGTTAATTTGTGAAAATTTTGTAACTAAAATGAACAAAGCAAAATTTCAATACTCTATTAATATAATACTTAGACTTTTATAACAAAAATAAAAAAAAAACCAAAATTTTATAATATTTGAAATTTTGATTTTTTGAATATATATAATAATATCAAAGTTTTCGTCTTTCTAGATAATTTATTTTTTAAATTTTTTTCTCTTAAAAGTGTTCTTCTATCAAATTTCCTAGGGTCATTTATTTAAAAGTGGGATTAAAGTTTATGGGGACCATATATCATGCAAATGAGGTATCCAGAGCCGTAGAAATTATTTATCAATTTTTTATAATTTTTTTTTTCTAAGTTGGCTGTTATTTATATTTTTAGTTCGATTGAGTAGTATCTCACTTGTGTGTTAATTCTAGACTAGGGCTCTCATAACGGGTCAGACACGACCCGTTAAGACATGAAACGTTAAGACACGAAACACGAACTATTTAGACACGAACACGACCCGTTAAAAACACGTAAACACAAAAAGACCCGTTAAGGAACCTATTAACAGTTAACACTATAAATGACATGTTAAAGAACTAGGGTTAGACAATTAGAAATCTTTTGAAGCTAATCGGTTACCCATATGGCCATATATTTTATTATATTATTTATTTTAAATTTTAAACAGGTCTTAACGGGTCTTAACAGGTCTTAACGGGTCTTAACAGGTCTTAACGGGTCTTAACAGGTCTTAACGAGTCTTAACAGGTCTTAACAGATCTTAATAGGTCTTAATGGATCTTAACAGGTCTAAACGGGTCTAAACGGGTCTTAACGGGTCTTAACAGGTCTTGACGGATCTTAACAGGTCTTAACGAGTCTTAACAGATCTTAAAAGGTCTTAATGGATCTTAACAGGTTTTAACGGGTCTTAGCAGGTTTTACTTGTTTAGATACGAAAAATAAACAGGTCTTAACGTGTCGACCTGTTTTAGAAACGAAACATGTTAAAGTCGTGTCGTGTTATCGTGTTCGTGTCTGAAATTGTCAGCCCAATTCTAGTGATAACTTCACATAATATTGTTAAAATATCAATTTCATTCCTAATTTCCTGTCATCCTGGTGGATCTCAAGTATCAATAAAAGTAAATGTGTGTTCAATAGTGTTAAAATATGCATTTATTCATGCCATATTTTGGCTTATAAAATTTAGAGTTAAATGCCATTTTAGTCCTTGTGATTTGACAAATTTTGCCATTTTAGTCCCTGTGGTTTGAATTTTGCCATTTTGGTCACTATGGTTTCATTTTATTGTCATTTTCATCCCTATGGTTTGATAAATTTTGCCATTTTAGTCCAAAATTTTAAATTTAATTGGACTAAAATAGCAATAAAATGGAAACCATAGGGATGAAAATGACAATAAAATGAAACCATAGTGACCAAAATGGCAAAATTCAAACCACAGGGACTAAAATAACAAAAGTTGTCAAACCACATGGACTAAAATAACATTTAACTCTAAAATTTATTTGATGTTGAAATTCTAAATTCAAAGTGTTTAGTAATGTTATTCATGAGATGATGGCAATTAAAGCCTACAATAGGCTAAATAGATGTCAGGGAAACTAAATTTTGATTTTTTTTAACTGTAAAATTATGCATCAACCAGCTTTTAGCAAGGCTTGAACCTTTAAATTTTAAGATCGTAACACTAACTTTAAATGGAAAATATTATGACTTCTTGTCCAACTAACTCGTCTAACAATAATATCTTATTCAATATAAACATCATCACAATCCACTATCAAACCTTACAATCACCAAATAAAAGGATTCAAGGCTCATTCATTTTCTTACCTGACCCGACCCGAAAGAAATTCCATATACACTCTTAATTAGCTTGCTTGATAAATGAAATCAAAGTTTGATACAATCCCTTGGCCTTTTCACTTGATGGATTAAACAAATAAAAACAATGATTTTCACCTTCATTTTCCACAAACTCCACATTCCCTCCCCATTTACTTTGTTCCAACGTCTCCTTATACCCGACCCCTCTCGGTTTCAAATAATCCATCTCCGCAACCACTATCAACACCCTCGAACAACCCATTTTCCCAAGATCCGGATCCGAACATGGGTTCAGCGTTGGGTCATCATCTGAGCCCGAACTACCCGGGTACAAGTACTGAATCATCTTATCCGGTTCTTTCTGCGAAAAATACGGGTGTAAGGCGATCAGTCCGTTAATATCCAAATTAATTTTGTTAATGCCAGCTTGAACCGCTATGTGATGTGCCAGGGTCACCCCCGCACTCTCGCCCACTAAAATAACCCGACCTGTGTCAACATAGTCGTTGATCCACGGTTCGGGTCCAGACCCGTCCGCGTGTGATGCGATCCACTGGACCGCGGTCCAACAGTCATGGTACGCGGCTGGGAGAGGGTGCTCCGGGGCGAGCCTGTAGCCGATAGAGATCGCGACCGCGTGGGTTTGGGAGACTAATGGCGTGAGGAAGCTGTGTGTGACTATGTTTAACGGTGATCCGATGCAGAATCCGCCACCGTGGACGTGGATTATGAGAGGAAGCTTTTGTGGTGGATCTAACTGGTTAATTTTTGGGAGGAAGATGCGTGATTTGACGCCGAGTTCGGGTGAAATTATGACGTCTTTCGATTGGATGCCGGTGACGGGATCGGTGGACGGCGGAAGGCGGGGAGTGGTCAGGAGGCGTTCGACGCGACCGTCAGTGTAGACGCGTATAAATGGCGGGAAGTCATGGGCGATTTCGGTTGATGAAGCCATTGATGGAAGATCAAGAGGTTGATTGAGGGAAATATGGATGAATTTAGGGTTGAAATAAGATGGGAAGAAGATGAAGTTGTGCTAAAATTGATGGTGGTTCACGTGGTTGGTGACCGGTTACATTTATGCGGGTGGAAATGTAGGTGTAAGTTGTAACGGTTGATTATGATTGTAGGAGCAATACATCAAAAATCTAGAAGTGACATTTTTATTTAAAGAATTGAAACACAAACACTTGAGACGAAACTTCCTGCTCGGGTTTAACACTGTAGGACATACGTTCAAGCTCATCTTAGGAGGAGTTTTAAAACTGGGTAAACTCACAAACCTTGTCTCAATAAATATGTCTTGATCCGGATTCAAACTAATGACATCCTATATGAAATTTAATAGGGTAACCACTAGGTTTCTAGCCTATGGTTAGGTGACATGTTGTTTGATTTATAAATGTATGATTTTGCATGAATGATTAATTACATGCTTTTGAACATCTGTATTCACTTCAAGCAATTAGAGGTGAGTTTAAGTATGAAAATTTTATATGTTTTTAATGATAGGTATGTTTATATAATTATATATAGGAGGATTTCTCAAGAAAAATTTTTTTAAATAAAAAGTAAAAAAAGTTAATAACCGTTGATTAGTGTAATCAATGGTTAAAATTATATACTAGCAAGATTAAAAATAAATGACAGCTAAGTTTATGCTAGTACATGATGCGGCGCTTGAAACTTTAAAAAAAATAACATCCTCGAAAGATTGTAAAATCCTAATTAAATAAACCTATCGAGAACCTTTATGTTGTTGTTTTCTTGCAACTTCTTTTGTTATTCATCAATCCATCTTCATAAACATCAATAATTTTATGAATCAACTATAGATTTAAGTCAATCAGTTGCATAATTTTTTTTTTTTAATTCATGAAATAGCTTAAAGAATTTACCAATATGCATTCTGTGAGTGAATTTTTATGCCTCAAACATAAAGACTTGCATATTGATAAACTAGAATGTTATTACTACATAATAATAATGAACGTGAAGGGTTACCAATCATAAACCAAATGCACTTTTTTTTAATTGTCTCATCTGCTACTCCTACTTTTGCAATGTGACTTATACAATACCTACACAGGAAAAAGAAAAGAAAAAAAAGGGGCCAATACCATGAGCTCATCGTCCTTAATAAAAGTGCTTATGACGTAGATGACATGTGTATAGAAAGATGCTCAAGATTCCTACCAGACCCATCAAAAATCACATGTAAATCCAAAAGTTAACAACTATGCATGATTTTTTGAACATAACATCAGAACTAGCAAAAGTACCACGAGCAATGACATTTTTATTATCTAATTTTGATACCATATAACTTGTATGATAAAGCCCAGAACACCTTAGACATCACAAACAACCCTAAAAACAGTAACAAAAGTAACATGTTTACCTCTTATTTCAAACATTGCTAACATGAGTAATTGCATTGTTTTACCTTTGATATTCAACCTTGTTGTGACACCCCGAAAAATCCAGGTCAGCACTCTATTTATTTAAATGATATTTGTACACGTGACACTAGAATTAGTTTAATTTAGTGTGACACGTGGCATGACGGTACGAACACTGGCACACAACACGATAATTCGAGGAATTATCAAGAAACCGCACACACGTGTCAAAACACACGAACGTTGGTGAACGTTTAGCACATCGGGTAACAACACTCGAAACCTCACAGAACGCTCAAGCATTGAACTTGGAAGTTCAAACGAGGCCAAACGATAGTCCGTAAGCGTGAAAACGGCGACGAACTGATCAAACCATTGAAATTGGGCCTATTGGGCTATTTGGGGACCCATCGTGGTACGTCATGGACTCTGGAGTAGGCCATGGCGGTACGCGAAGGATCTTGGGGGAATTTGTCACACCCCGAGCCGGCGGGGTTGGATCGGAGTCCCCGCCAGGCGGAAGGTTCCCGAGGCGTGATATCGCGGGTGATAATCGTGATGATCAGATTGTTTACATAGCATCAACGTTTAAGAATATCTAAAGCACAATCAAATGATATATAGGATTACAAAGTTAAATTACAATAGCAATGTTCTGCAATTTAACTTAGTAAACCTAACCAAAAGGATCAAATGTTTATATCTTGGGTATGTACAAGATATCAAAATACTGTTTTCATCAACAAAAAGTTGTGCTTCCCAAAAGTCTACTAGGTCCTCTATCTGGGCATCCTAGTATGTAAATCCCAGAGCTTATGCTTAAACCTGTTCTTCACCTGAGAAAGCATGTAAAAGATCAAGTCAACACAACGGTTGGTGAGTTCATAAAGTTTATAAGTTGAAAAATAGTTTTAGCAAACCTCTTTCGGTAAAACCTTAACCTCATTAACAACACATGTATCATCCAACTCGGTATGCTTATATATAGGGCATATGTAAGGGACAAGCCCTAGCCAACATCCCACCACATACTAAGTCGCATAGGACATTGTTGTTAATGATAATTAAGCATTTTACCTACCATTCGATTCATCCTTCATCATAGCTTTAGTTTACTGTTTCAAAGTTTACAAGTCTATGGCATTTATACGTATTAGTTTCAATAAGTTTATCAAGCATCATGTTGATAAGTTTATGTTATTGACCCCAATGTATTCATGTTTCCCACTAGGTAATGATCTTAATCTCATTAACACCACCTGTATCATCCAACTCGGTATGCTTATATATAGGGCATATGTAAGGGACAAGCCCTAGCCAACATCCCACCACATACTAAGTCGCATAGGACATTGCTGTTAATGATAATTAAGCATCTTACCTACCGTCCATTTCGTTTATAGCTTAAGCATTTTGTTTAAGTTTATAGCATGAGTGGAAATTGAGGAACCACTATATGGCAAGCACTGAATGGCCATAAGTCTACTCCTCAAGTCCCGACTATGAAGGTCACCCTATGGCAAGCACTGAGAGACCATAATAGGTGCCTGATAGTCCCGAACATGAAGAACACATGAAGGCAAGCACTGAGAGACCAACTATTGTTCTTCAAGTCCCGACTAGAAAGAACACATGAAGGCAAGCACTGAAAGACCAACTATTGTTCCTCCATAGCCAATGGTTTTAGTATTCAAGGTTATAGCATTTAAATAGTTTAACAACCGGTGAGGCAAGCACTGAGAGGCCAAACCGTTGTTTAACATAATAAGTTTAACAACCGGTGAGGCAAGCACTGAGAGGCCAAACCGTTGTTTAGCATAATAAGTTTATCAACCGGTGAGGCAAGCACTGAGAGGCCAAACCGTTGTTTTAGCATGACAAGTTTATAGCATTCAAAGTTTAACGACCGGTGAGGCAAGCACTGAGAGGCCAAACCGTTGCTTTTGCATAACAAGTTTATAGCATTATGAGCACTTCGAGCATTTCGAGCATTTAAGCATTTCGAGCATTTAAGCATTATAAGCATATAGTATTTGCATTGTATCATTAGCACGTGGCATTAGCATATAGCATTAGTATTTAGCTTTAGCATTTAGTATTAGCGTATAGATTCAGTATTCAAGCTTTCGTATCGAGTGTGTGGTTTAATCATATGGTTTATAGCATAAGCATCAAAAGTGTAGTTTAAGAATATAGTGTATAGCATAAGCATTAAGTATATGGTTTAAGCTTCTAGTTTGCCACATAAGCACCAATCACCAAGTTTAAGCATCTTGCTGTAGCATAAGCATCAAATCTCCTAAGCATCCAACATATGTTTTCAAACCTCAAGTTCGAAGTATAAGTTTCAAGTCTATCGCTTTTCAAGTATTATAAGTTTCAGCATAAGTTTCAACACAAGGATCATGTTTATGTTTAAAGCATTAAATAACATTTCAAAAGTTTATGAAAATGTTTAACATGCTTCTCAGTCCCGAAGTAAAACAAATAAGTTTGAAAAGGGACAAATGAACTCACCTTGTATCCGAAGTATTTGACTAAGTAGAATAAGTATGCACGCGCTCTTTTGTTTGTACTTGATATGATGTTCACGTTCCTGTATTGATTTCATAATGTAATTCACGAATAAGTGTCAAGAGTAAATGGGTCCGTGTGCGTGTATGTGTTAGCCCCAAGTTGGCTATCACTAGTGAGCCGTAGTCTTTATTCGGCCCAAGGTTATTCTTGAATTCTCAAAACTTTGACATTACACGTTCATTCCTTGTAATTGTATTCTTTTTCAATTATCATAGTAATTTAATGTTTTAAGTTTAGGAATCACATTTAACTAATATTATTTATCTTTGTATAAGTCATCTTTGCATTAAAATGTAATCTCATATACACTACATCTTGAAATAGTTGTGTTCGGGTTGGTTTATTATGTCGTGTTAAGACAATTTATTAACGTGGGCCGAATAATTTCATTGTGGGTCGACTAGGATTTCGTTGGGCCTGAAATTGGGCCTAATCATGATGTTGTGGACTAGTTACTTGGGCCAAGACAACCCCCCCATGGGCCGAATGTTCTGGGCCAGCACAACCATCAAAGGGTCGAAATTGTGTAATGGCTGCAACTCAACAGTGGGCCAAGGGTTTAACTGGGCCTAGGGAATCTGTGGGCTGCGCAAAATGGGCCATCATTTATATATTGAGCTGAGCCATGGGATTGTGGGCCTGTTGGGCCTCATGGCCGAATAAATTACATGGTCGAAGGAGGTGTTGCTGGGCAAATTGAACATCATGTTGGGCCTAAATGAACTTAGATTGGGCTGAAAACTAGTAATGGCTGAAACAAATAATAAGTGGGCCGTATTTCTCATCCGTTTTGAAAGGAAATCAGTATTGCATGGTTTGGGTTCGGTCTCCAGTAGGTTAAAGGTCCTGTTAAACGTAACTAGCCAACACAGGTTCGCCTACGGTGACTCATGGTTCGGCTAAGTCTGAACAGCAAGGGTTCGTGAATAATGGTTCGGTGCAGGTTCTACACTGAGGAGGTTCGGTTGATCAAGAAGGTTCGCCTCCTAGTCAATGGTTCGTCGTGGGTTCGTGGCTACAGTTGAGGGTTCGTGACATCAGGGAGGGTTCGGTCAGTGAGGAAGAAGCTTCGTGACTCAGCCCCAGCGAACCAGTAGGGTTCGACCAACACAAGCAGGGTTCGGGAGGGAGGCTTCAGCCGCTAAGTTCGTTGATGGAGGGTTCGGCCACCTACAGGTTCGTCGGTATACTCCTAAGTTCAGCTCCATGTCTGGTTCGCGAACCTGTAACGCGGTCACCATCACCACGAGTCTTAGCCGCTGCAAACTGTTTCCCTACCACCATGGTTGTGCGAAGATGGTTCCATCGTGGTCAAGTGTTCAGCGTAGGTCAAGGTTAACCGAGTAGTTGCATGTGTCGACCCAAAGAATAGAGAAAACCCTAATTTCAGTGTTTTTCTTCAAACATTACCGTGAATTTGGCTGGATGAAACGCAAGATCTGTTGTACTTTCGTGTAGAGCTCGTCAAGGGCTTCGCGTGGGCGCAAGAATCACCGATTTTCGTTAAGAATTGAAGAAGTTATGCTAGTTTGAAGATGGTGTGGTGGTGATGAAGAAGGTAGCCGGAAATCTTGTGTAGAGAGAGAAGGGAGATGATAAAATGAGAAAATAATGCTTACTTAGGGTTTTTATATCACGCGGGGTGTTCGGGTCCGTTTCGGTTGCTTGGTTCGTTAATTCGTCGCGTAACCGGAAAATTACGCGTAATTTGTAAAATAAAAAAATAGTTTATTTTAACAAGTTAAACACTTATTTATTTCTAATAAAAAACATTATTTTAATTATCGTTGCATTAATTTATTTGTCGAATTTAATTATTTTTACGCGTTTCATAATTTTCGCGTTTCGTTAATTTCCTTCGCGATTTAATAAAATAGTTTAGTTAAAATCATTTTATGATGAGTTTCAAAATTGTAAAATAGGAAATATTATGTTTCCTTAAAATTATAATCGTTCAAATCGTTTTACGTTTCATCAGATCGCGTCGCCATCGCGCGTATTCATTCGAATCGTCATTCCAACGAACACGTCGATGGTTTGGCTTTCTGATTCTTGTTTTCTACTGTTAAGTCATTATTTCAGAACGTTAAACTATCAGTATCATTCGTATAGATCGTCACCCATACGAATAATTCGTCTGTTTAGCGTTCCATAACAATAACCGTTAAAGTTTTGTCTTGTTTAACCTCACTTACGTTTATACACAATAGTATCATATCAAGTATCTATGTTTCAACACTGTGTTGTCTGACATGTTTCTGACTGTTAAACCCTAAGGTTTAAGTCAGATTCAGAAAACCGTTTAATAGTTTCATGCTAATCAGAAATGTATCAATTGCATAACATAGTTTCCCGTAATGTGTACTTGAGTTACTGTACAAGTTACTGTACAGTTTACTGTTCCGGTAACGATTCCGGCACAGATGTTACAGAATTTGAATCCCGAAATCCATCGCGGTACGCAGAGAGCATCTGGGGCTCTTTCGGCGGTACGCGATGGATGTCAGACGTCAAATCTTTATAAAACCAAGATGTAATCATGTCTAGCCAACCTATACCACCATTTTCGAGTTCCTGGTCACTTCTACTCGACATCATCACCCTCTAAAGCCATCTTCAACCTCTGGTTCACCTCTTGGAAGCCATTGAAGGCCAAATTGAAGCTCAATACTTGGAGGTTGAGGCTTGCACATCCACATTGGAGCTTGGAGACCACCATCACCACTTTGTTGCTGCTCAAGCCCTGCTGTCCAGAGGATCTAAAGGCTGTAGAATCACTATCTTAGGGATTGAGAAGTATTAGAAGGTAGTACAACACTCCTTATGGCTTAAAACCACCATTTTTCGCACATGCACACACTAGATCACACATGCAAGTGCATGAGATGCACATACACGAATTTTCACCCTTTGAATATGGGTTTATTGATATTTCTGTGATTTATGATGATTTATAGTGTTATGGTAATGATTTATGACGATCCAAGATGTTGTATATATGTCTTTATGCTTAAAATGATGATTTATGATATCATATATGCATGCATGTATGATCCATGTATATTGGAATGATTTTGGATATTTGAATGTGATTATGAATGATGTTAGAAGGATATTGAATGACTAGATCATGTCAAAATTGGTTAAAAATATGGTTTTTGATAAACTTTCTATTATTAGTAACTTTTTGTTACAAGATGGTAATATGGATGATATTATGAACATGCATGTGTATAAATTTGTTATGTGATTGATAATATGATGACATTATGTGCAAGAAATGAGTTGGGATTGATTTTGGTCATATTTGACCAAGTTACTATTTATAGTAACTTTTGAAAACCGATTTTTGATAAACGATGGTTGTGCCTAAATGAGCATGATTAAATTATGTTAGATGGCTTATTATGATGATATGTGATGTAAAAATGGCTTATGTATGTTCAGAACGACCATTTGTGTGTAAATCGACAAAGTTACTATTTATAGTAACTTTATTTTATGAAATATTGGTTTATGGATGTTTTGTATGTTTTAAACATGCTAAATGGCTTAACATGATTTAATATGATGTTTACATGCTAAGTTAGATGGTTTTCCGACATCGCACATGCTAAATTTAGAAACTTTCCTTTTTAGGAAACTTTTGTATGCAAACGTGACTTATATGATTTCGTATGACAATGTGCTAAGTGCTAACATGATCACGTAGGACTTAACGAGCATGCTAGGACTTTAAAAACGATACTTGATATGAAACTTGCCAAAAATGGAAACTTACTATAAATAGTAAGTTGTCCATAGACGTGACTTGCGCGTTTTGCACACGACGAGCACAATCACGACTGTTACACAACTCACAACTGACACACGGTTCACCAACGGGTCGTTGACTTGACACGGTGTCAAACACGGTCAATGTGGACCAACATGAGCAAACACTGTCAATGTGGACCGACACGGGCAAACATGAACAACCGAGGGTTGTTGAGCACAAACACGAGAACTAACACGAACACGAGCACGGTCACTTACACGAACTCACGTATGGTATACGATATAGGTAGCCGGTGATCGACACGCTTTCTACACGTGGAGCTTACGCATTTATTTCCGAACGTCACTAAGGTGAGTTTATGGCCCCTCTTTACTCTTTTCAAGCATTTCAAATAGGGAGAGAATACTAGTTGAATCGAGTCAAACAATTATGCTATTACAAACATTTTATGTGTATGCTGGTTTATTAGACAAACATTAAGTGTTGAACTCGTAACAATCCCTCACAAAGTCTTACCGTTAATGTACGAACAACGTGGTAGGTTTGAATGGATCCGTTTGGGTGTGACTAACCCCGCGTGGCACAATTTTGACTGGAGGTCATAACATGCGAAACTCTGACCTAATTTGCTATATTACGAGACATAGCGGAGGCATGAACAAACAAGTCTAGTACGGTAGTGACGCACTGACACTTGGAGCCTAGGGCTCGGGACTAACATTATGATAAACAACATGACACATGTTTTCTCATTATGTATATACATATATATATATATATATCAAAACCTGTGAACTCACCAACCATTGTGTTGACACTTTTTCTTAAACTTGTATTCTCAGGTAACTAGCTGCGTATGGAACATGATGCACATTTAAGGGACGAGCATTAGGATCCACATGCATTCTGTCGTGTCTTTTGAAAACAATTTCTAATTATGTATTGTATTAAACATTGTAGTGTCTGACAATTATATTTTCAGCTGCATATGTTAAACTTATTATTTCCGCTGCAATGATATTATATTTCCGCTGCAAATCATTTGTTATATTTATGTCAAACACTGTATTTCGAAAAACATATAGAGTCGTTCTATGTGACCATGAGCTGCGATTCTGGCCACTTTACACCCACGTGGACTGACACCACAAGTGAGAATTTGGGGGTGTGACACTTGCTAACATGAGCATTTACAATTTTACATTGTCGTACAAAATGTTGCCAACAAAAGTTTACAGATAAACAAAATTAGAGCTAACATTTTTTTAGTAATGGAACGAAGCCACGTGACAACATGAAGTGGAGATTACTATATGAGAGCTTAAGGATGCTATTTTTGGAAGCAATGGAGTGGAGTTGTATTTATGTGTAATATAGATGTGTGTTGATACAAAGGCAATATTGAAAAAGAAATTTGTATCTTCATTCAAATATTAAGAAAAAATGTTTTTTAAATAAACCTCAAATCAACCCAAAACCCAAATTGTCAAGATGTGTGCACTTTTTTTTATTGATATGTAAATAATGAACATATTCCATCAATGGCGTTTCTTGTCAATCAAAACACAAAAGTTACATTCTTCAACTGAACAAACGAATAAAAATGATAAAAAAATAAAAATACCATAAGGGTGTTTAAAGAACTAAATTCCCTCAAAACACACAAGGTAGGTGTAAGAAAGATACAGATAGTATAGGCTTTTATGAAAAACAATGATTGGAGAGTTCAAATGTAACATCAGTGCCGGACGCGTGCCGGAACAGTGATCGTAACAGTAAACACGAACAGCAATTCGGGTAATACATTACGGGAAACTATGTTTATACGATTAATGCATTTGAATTCACATGAAACTATTAAACGATTGTCTGAATCTGACTGAAATCTTAGGATTTAACAGTCAGAAAACATGTCAGACAACACAGTGTTGAAACACAAATACCTGATGTGGTATGATTTGGTGTAAACGTATGCGAGGTTAAACAAGACAAAACTATAACAGTTATCGTTACGGAATGCTAAACTGATGAGTTATTCGTATAGGTGACGATCTGTACGAATGATTCTGATAGTTTAACGTTCTGAAATAATAACTTAACAGTAGAAAACAAGAATCAGAAAGCAAAATCATCGTCGTGTTCGTTCGAATGACGATTCGAACGAATACGCGTGATGGTGACGCGTTCTGATGAAACGAAAACGAAAACGATGAAAGATACGAACGATCATAAATTCAAGGAAATAAAATATTTCCTATTTTACAATTTTGAAACTCATCATAAATGAAACTAAACGAAATCGTTTTGTTAAAACGCGAACAAAGAAACTAAACGCGTAAAAACATGAAAATGCGACAAATAAATTAATTAAACGATACATAAAATAAATTGTCAGAAATAAATAAATACCGCGATAATTAAAAATGATTTTTAACAATAATTGTATTTTAAAACATCATAAAATATTCTTTTTATTTTAAACGCGAAAACTACGCGCTACGTTCCGGAAACGTAACGAAAACGCGAACCGAGCAACGAAAATGAACCCGAACCCACTCGGGGTATAAATACCCTAAATGAGTTCAATAAACTCATTTTCTCATCTCCTTCTTTCTCCAAAAACCCTAATTTCCGGTTTCCAAGCTCCCACCACCATTTTTGAGCTTCAAACCTTCATAACTTGTTCATTTCTCAGCCAAATCGCTCCATTTTCAAACCTACACGAAGCTCTCATCACCCTCTACATGAAAGTACAACCGATCTAGAGCAAAACCCACTGAAATCAAAGGTATGAAGCTGCAAAGTCACGAAAATTTAGGGTTTTTCACCCTTTGTTCGACCCCCTCATCTAAAACCGGTTCTAAACACTTCCCTCTCGAATCCTATGACCACGATGATCTGTTCTAACATATACTACCCTCGAACACACCTTAACTGTGACACCCCGTAAATTCCAGGTCAGCTTAAATTTTATTTAAATATTTATTTAAATGCTTATTGTACACGTGACACTAGAATTAGATTAATTTAGTGTGACACATGGCACGACAGTACAAACACCGACACACAACAAGATAATTCGTGGAATTATCGACAAACAGCACACGCGGGTCAAAATACACGAACGTTGGTGAACGTCTAGCACATTGTGTAGCACAACACTCGAAACCTCACGAAACATTCACACTTTGAACTTGGAAGTTCAAAGGAGGCCAAACGATAGTTCGTAGACGTGAAAACGGCGACGAACGGATCAAACCCACTAAAATGGGCCTATTGGGCTCTTCAAGGGAGCTGTCGCGCTACGCGAAAGCCCACAAATATCCTGTCGCGGTACGCGACAGGTGGGCGGGGGAAATTTGAACCCCGAATTACCTCGCGCTACGCGAGACCCACCTTATATGTTGTCGCGCTACGCGACAAGACCCAGTTCGCAGAATCTTTATTTAACCAAGATGTAATCATTTTCTAGCCACCCTACTCTCATTTCTCGACCCCCAGACACTCAACCTCGTCTCTTTCACCTGCAACATCACCATTGAAGCTCTTAGAAGCCATTTTTGAAGATTTGAAGCTCTTGGAAGCTTGAACACCATTGAAGGGAGACCTCTAGACCTCAACCACCATCACCACCTCCTTGTTGACTGATAGAGCTGCTGTCCAGAAGTCTCCAGAGCTGCTCCAACACCCTCTTGTCGATCTAAAGCTTGTGAGGTATCCCCTACACGTTTACACACACTCTTTTCATTCCTACACTCACATGCAAGTGATAAATCACACATGCAAGCATGGTTAAAGCACATGCACGAATTTTGTTTATGGGTTTATTAGTTTTGATGTGATTTATGATGATCTAACATGATTAGCATGCATTTTTTGATGATCTATGATGATGTGTTTAGGAGAATATCATTATTTGGTTATAAAATGTTGAAAAAGTGCCATGCATGTATGATCCATGACTCATGGAGTGATCTTGTAGTTGTAAATGTGTTTATAAATGATATTAGAAGATCTTCACATGATTGGATGATGTGGAAATGGCCAATATTATGATTTTGATGAAACTTGCCATTAATAGTAACTTTTTACTTATGAAATGAGAATGTGAATGATATTTGGTGTCATGCATGTTCATGGATGGTTGTTTAGATGTTATTAGGATGATGATAAGGTTAGAATGTGATTTTAATGATGTTCATGGGTATTTTGACATAGTTACTATATTTAGTAACTTTTGTAAATGAAATATTGCTAAGTGATGAGTTAGGTTATGTTGACATGTTTAAATGATGTTAGATGGATTATTTTGATGATTTGTAACATGAAAATAGGTTTAGAAATGTTAAATGGTCATTTTTATGCAAAAACCACAAAGTTACTATTTATAGTAACTTTATTTTTACAAAAACCGATTTGTCAACGTGTTATATTATTTGAGCATGCTAAATGACTTATTATGTTATAATATGTGGATTAGATGCTAAGTTAGATGGTTCCCGGTATCACGTATGCTATAAATGGAAACTTTCCATTTTAGGAAACTTTTATGTGCCAACATGTTATAAACGACTTATGTGACTTCGTATGATGAAGTGTTATGTGTTAACATGATCACGTAGGACTAATGAGCATGCTAGAACTCTAAAACCGATATGCTTTGTGAACATTCCATAAATGGAAACTTACTATAAATAGTAAGTTGTCCATAGACGCGACTTACGCGCTTTGCACACGACGAGCACTTACACGATTGCTACACGATTCACAACCGTCACACGGTTCACCAACGGGTCGTTGACTTGACACGGTCAACTTTAGTCAAACACGGTCAACTTCGGTCAAACATGGTCAAACACGGTCAATGGGGACCAACACGAGCAAACACGGTCATTGTGGACCGACACGGACAAACATGAACAACCAAGGGTTGTTGGGCACAAACACGAGCACTAACACCAACACTAGCACGGTCACATACACGAACTTACGTACGGTGTACGATATAGGTTGCCAGTGACCGACACGTGCTACTACACCAGGAGCTTACGCTACTTGCTACTTGAATCACTAAGGTGAGTTTACGGCCCCTCTTTACTCTTTTCAAACGCTTTTAAATAGAGGGAGAATACTAGTTACATCGAGTCAAACATCTATTACTGTACAAACATTTTGTGTATGCTGGTTTATTGGACAAACATTAAGTGTTGAACTCGTATTAAGCCCTCACAAAGTCTTACCGTTAATGTACGAACAACGTGGTAGATTTGGATGGATCCATTAGGGAATGACTAACCCCACGGGGCACTATGTTGACTGGATGTCATAACCCGTGCAAACTCTGACCTAACTTGCTATGCATACGAGGCATAGCGGAGGCAAGTACAAACAAGTCTAGTTCGGTAGTGACGCACTGACACTTTGGGCCTAGGGCTCGGTACTAACATCGATAAACAGCATGACACACTTTATTACTATATGTATTTCAAAACCTGTGAACTCACCAACCATTGTGTTGACACTTTTTAAACTTGTATTCTCAGGTAACTAGCAAGCTATGGATAACAGGAATGCGCACACTAAGGAACGAGCATTAGGAACCTCATGCATTTCTGTTTATGATTAGTTTTTGAAAACAATTTAACTTTCGTTGTTATGACAATGTTGTATTAAACTTATTATTTTCCGCTGCATGATTTGACTTATTGATTTCCGCTGCTATGAATTACTTTCCGCTGCAAACTGTTTTATTAAGTGTATGTGTCAAACATGGATTTGTAAACGCATATAGAGTTGTTCTATATGACCTTGAGCTGTGATTCTGGACACGTCACATCCACGTGGACATACACCACGAGTGGGAATTTGGGGGTGTGACAGACTGGTATTAGAGCCTTGGTTATAGGGAACTAGGTTTGCATATAGTAAACTTAGACTATAGCCATTGCTCAACTTTAGACACTACACATAGAACTTGCACATTGATGATGATATTATTGCTCATATCGAACCGTTTCTTACTAACTTAAAACTTACAGGATGGCCAACAACGGAAATACCAGCAGGAATTCGGATAGGCGACCGACGACAGACGACATGACGGCAGAGAGCCGCCGACGCGTCCACGACATTGTGGAGCAGGTAGACGCCGAGATGGACCGGCGAGCCAGAGACGCAGCACGGGCCCGACATTGGGGGTGGCTTCCCACCATAATCCAGGGATGGATCATCGGGGAGAGGGTACCTCCATATCGGTATCCCGGCGATACCACTCCAGGACACCGACTACCATCACTGGGTGTACCACTGGAGCAGGCCTTCGCGGCCCACGTTGCTTGCACCCGACGAGAGATTTGGAGGACTGGAGAGCTGTCAGACGAGGTTCGAGTTCTTCGCGAGAAGAACGATCGACTGGAGAGGCAGAACGATAGGCTGGAGGAACGCAACGACAGACTGGAGGCACAGGTGGAGACTCTACGTCTCCAAGTGTCTCAACTGATGACCCAGCACGAGCAGATGGTCGACATCATGCAGGAGCATGATGGGCGCATCACTGAGAACCGGACAGACATAGCCGAGACCCAGGCGATGGTGCAGGCCAGTGATGCCATGCTTAACGCATGGGCTGCACAGTTTATTGAGGAACCACCACAGGAGGATGGTCCTGAATTCGAGGCCGAGGACCTCGAAGAAGAGGACTTTGATGAGGATCCTAATGAGGATCCGGAGGAGGATGATGATGACGGAGACGCTGCTAGCGATATTTCACACGTCTCTATGGATTCGGATTAGAGGACTGTTGTATTTTGTACTTTCTTTATTTTGGCCTAGGCGAGCGGGATGTGCTCGAGGAACTTATTATGTATTTCCTTTTGAAAAATTATTGTACTTCAATCTTATTATTAATGAGAATTATGTTTTGTCTTACTTATTACATGTTGACCATGATTGCTTGATAACATAACACTTGACTTGACAACTAACATGACATATGATTTGACTTCTGACACAACATCTGACTGACATCCTGACTTACTAACATTCTATCCCTTCCGTATAGAAAATATCTATGGCGGGAAGAGGACCACATGCACGCCCTCCTAGACGAACACTGGACGCAGCCGTCATTAAAATGATGGTTGACAGAAGGGTTAACAAGGTACTGGCGGAGTACGAGGCAAACCGCCTTGCTAGTGAGACCAGTGGCTCTAACAATGGATCACAAGGCAACAACAACAAAGGATGTTCTTTTAAATCCTTCCTGAACTGCCACCCACACAAATTCAAGGGAACTGAAGGGGCTGTCGAAATGCTCCGCTGGGTGGAGAAGGTGGAATCTGTATTCGCCATGTGCGAATGTGCTGATGAGAACCGGGTCAAGTATGCAACCGGTACACTGGAGGGACCGGCCCTCACATGGTGGAACACCCATGTTCAAACTCGGGGGTTGGATGGTGCCAACTCCATGCCATGGGCTGACTTCACCCGACTGCTGCAAGAGGAATACTGTCCTCGTGATGAGGTTAGGAAGCTAGAGGCCGAATTTTGGGTTCTCAAGATGGTGGGCTCTGAGATCGAGCAATACTGCACTCGATTCCATGAGCTATGTAAGCTATGTCCGGCTATGGTGACGCCGGAATACAAGAAGATCGAGCAGTTCATCAGTGGGCTGCCCGAACAGATTCAAAGCATGGTGACTGCGTCTGACCTCACCACCATCCAACCATTGATCAGACTGGCTCACAAACTGACTGACCAAGCGGTAGCTCAGGGCAAGCTACCTAAGCGAGGCGAACATCTAAAGCCTCAAGAGAGCCAGAAAAGGAAGTGGGAATCCAGCCACCACCAATCTCATCAACCCCAACAACAGCAACGATCTGCACCTGCCAGAGCATTCACTGCCACCCAACCCGACGATAAGGGGAAGGGTGTGTATCAAAGAAAGTACCCACTATGCAACCGATGCTCATACCATCACTTCGGGCAATGCGAGCGATACCGTTGCCTAAAGTGCGGAAGACATGGCCATATGGCCGAAGACTGCAGATCAAAATTTCCTATCAACAACAACAACCCCAACCACCATCAGAACAACAACAACAATCAACACACTCTCAAGGGGTGTTATGAATGTGGAAAACCGGGGCATATGAGGAGGGATTGCCCTCAGCTGAAAAAGGCCGGCGGTGGAGCGGCAAAGGGTCGCGCATTTGTGATTGGCTCGGGAGAAGCCAAGGATGACCCGAACATCGTAACCGGTACGTTTCTTTTAAATAATGTCTATGCTAGCATATTATTTGATACCGGTGCCGATAGGAGCTTTATATCTAGTGAGTTTAGTAAATTACTAGATATTACCCCAACGCTACTAGACTACAAGTATACCGTAGAGTTAGCCGACGGCAAGCTAATTGAAACACAACACATCTTTTGAGGATGCGGCATGGTGTTGGCGGATCACGAACTTGAAATTGATTTGATGCCGGTGACTCTCGGAAGCTTTGATGTGGTCGTTGGAATGGATTGGTTATCCGTTAACCAAGCCGAGATCGTATGCAACGAGAAGATCGTGCGCGTGACGTTGCAGAACGGTGAGCAGATCTCGATTCAGGGAGAACGACGGGGAGTACCTCTGAACATCATGTCATGCATGAAGGCGAACAAATATCTACAAAAGGGATACACTGCAATACTAGCTCTCATCACGGAACAACCAAAGAAAGAAAGGAAGATTGAGGACATCGCCGTAGTCCGCGATTTTCCCGAAGTGTTTCCTGAAGATCTACCTGGACTGCCTCCGAAACGACAAGTCGAGTTCCAGATAGACCTTACACCTGGAGCAGCACCGATTGCTAAGGCTCCATACCGATTAGCACCGACTGAGATGCAGGAACTGTCTAACCAGTTGCAAGAATTGCTAGACAAGGGATTTATCAGACCGAGCTTCTCACCTTGGGGAGCACCGGTCTTATTTGTGAAGAAGAAAGACGGATCATTCCGTATGTGTATCGACTATAGGGAGCTGAACAAAGTGACGATCAAGAATCGATACCCATTACCACGAATAGACGATCTGTTTGACCAGTTGCAAGGATCAAGCTACTATTCAAAGATCGATTTAAGATCGGGTTACCATCAATTGAGGATACAGGAAAACGATATTCCTAAGACTGCCTTCAGAACCCGATACGGACACTACGAATTCTTGGTTATGCCCTTTGGACTAACCAACGCACCAGCTGTATTCATGGATCTCATGAACAGAGTGTGCAAACCCTATCTTGACAAATTCGTAATAGTGTTCATCGACGACATCCTGATCTACTCTAAGAACCAGGAGGAACATGCTGAACATCTGAGGCTAGTCTTAGAGTTATTGAAGAAAGAGCAACTGTACGCAAAATTTTCAAAGTGCGACTTTTGGATTCGCGAAGTGCAATTCCTTGGACACGTGGTGAATGAACGGGGAATACACGTGGACCCAGCCAAAATCGAAGCGATTAAGAACTGGGAAGCACCCAAGACTCCGACTGAGGTGCGACAATTCCTAGGTCTGGCCGGGTACTACAGAAGATTCATTGAAGGATTCTCAAAGATTGCTCAGTCATTGACATCCCTGACCTATAAGGACAAGAAGTTTGACTGGGGAGACAAACAGAAACTGCTTTCAACTTGTTGAAGCAAAAACTATGTACTGCACCTATTCTATCCTTGCCGGAAGGATGCGACGATTTTGTGGTGTATTGCGACGCCTCGAAACAGGGACTCGGTTGTGTACTGATGCAACGTGAGAAGGTTATAGCTTATGCTTCACGACAACTTAAGGTGCACGAGAAAAACTACACGACTCATGACCTTGAGTTGGGAGGGGTAGTGTTCGCTTTGAAAATCTGGCGACACTACTTGTATGGCACAAAATGCACTATCTTCACCGATCATAAGAGCCTACAACACATCTTCGACCAGAAAGAGTTGAACATAAGACAACGAAGATGGGTTGAACTCATAGGTGATTATGATTGCGCCATCAAGTATCATCCAGGCAAAGCCAATGTGGTGGCCGACGCGTTGAGCCGGAAGGAAACAACAAAACGCGTGCGTGCCCTACAACTCACGATTCATTCTGAATTGCCAAATCAGATACGAATCGCACAACAAGAAGCCCTAAAAGCTGAAAATCTCACTCTTGAAGTCATGCGTGGCATGGATAAACAATTGAAGGTAAAAGATGACGGAGCTTACTATCTGGTGGATCGAATTTGGATTCCACACTACGGAGGATTGAGAGAAGTAGTGATGGACGAAGCACACAAGAGCCGGTATTCCATAAATCCGGGCTCTGACAAAATGTATCATGATCTGAAGACAACTTACTGGTGGCCGAACATGAAAGCCGAAATAGCAACTTACGTAAGTAAGTGTCTAACGTGCTCAAAAGTTAAAGTGGAGTACCAGAAGCTATCAGGGTTACTTCAGCAACCGGAATTACCAATGTGGAAATGGGAACAGATTTCCATGGACTTCATCACTAAACTGCCAAAGACGGCAAGTGGTTGCGTTACCATCTGGGTTATCGTAGATCGGCTGACGAAATCCGCACATTTCCTACCCATCAAGGAAACAGACAAGCTAGACAAACTCACTCGTATCTATCTGAAGGAGGTGGTTACTCGACATGGAGTGCCAATCTCGATCATATCTGACCGCGACAGCCGATTCACGTCGCACTTCTGGAAGTCATTGCATAAGGCTTTGGGCACGAGATTGGATATGAGTACCGCTTACCACCCGCAAACGGACGGACAGAGTGAGCGAACCATACAGACATTGGAGGACATGCTCAGGGCATGTGTTATTGACTTTGGAAATAGCTGGAAACCCATCTACCATTAGTTGAGTTTTCATACAACAACAGCTATCACACCAGCATCCAAGCTGCACCATTCGAGGCACTCTACGGACGTAAGTGTCGATCACCCATTTGCTGGGCGGAAGTTGGAGATAGCCAACTGACCGGTCCAGAGCTTGTGCACGAGACGACTGAGAAGATCGTGCAAATACGCAAGCGAATGGCAGCAGCTCGTGAGAGACAGAAAAGCTATGCCGACGAACGACGCAAACCGTTAGAATTTCAGGTGGGAGACAGAGTGTTACTCAAGGTCTCGCCCTGGAAGGGAGTCATTCGTTTTGGCAAACGAGGAAAGTTGAACCCTCGTTACATTGGACCGTTCGAGATTACAAAACGAATAGGCCCTGTAGCCTACGAACTGAACCTGCCAGACGAGCTGAGCAGTGTGCACAACGTATTTCATATCTCGAACCTCAAAAAGTGTTTATCCGATGAAACACTTGTTATTCCTCTCGATGAAATTCAGATCGACGAACAATTGAACTTCGTTGAGGAACCGGTGGAGATTATGGATCGGGAAACCAAGAAGCTCAAACTTAGCAAAATACCGATTGTAAAGGTGCGATGGAATTCGCGGCGTGGACCGGAATTCACATGGGAACGTGAAGACCAGATGAAACAGAAATACCCACACCTGTTCGCTGAACAGACAAACACTGGCAACGCAAGTTGAATTTCGGGACGAAATTCTTTCTAACATGGGGAGGATGTGACACCCCGTAAATTCCAGGTCAACTTAAATTTTATTTAAATATTTATTTAAATGCTTATTGTACACGTGGCACTAGAATTAGATTAATTTAGTGTGACACATGGCACGACAGTACAAACACCGACACACAACAAGATAATTCGTGGAATTATCGACAAACAGCACACGCGGGTCAAAATACACGAACGTTGGTGAACGTCTAGCACATTGTGTAGCACAACACTCGAAACCTCACGAAACATTCACACTTTGAACTTGGAAGTTCAAAGGAGGCCAAACGATAGTTCGTAGACGTGAAAACGGCGACGAACGGATCAAACCCACTAAAATGGGCCTATTGGGCTCTTCAAGGGAGCTGTCGCGCTACGCGAAAGCCCACAAATATCCTGTCGCGGTACGCGACAGGTGGGCGGGGAAATTTGAACCCCGAATTACCTCGCGCTACGCGAGACCCACCTTATATGTTGTCGCGCTACGCGACAAGACCCAGTTCGCAGAATCTTTATTTAACCAAGATGTAATCATTTTCTAGCCACCCTACTCTCATTTCTCGACCCCCAGACACTCAACCTCGTCTCTTTCACCTGCAACATCACCATTGAAGCTCTTAGAAGCCATTTTTGAAGATTTGAAGCTCTTGGAAGCTTGAACACCATTGAAGGGAGACCTCTAGACCTCAACCACCATCACCACCTCCTTGTTGACTGATAGAGCTGCTGTCCAGAAGTCTCCAGAGCTGCTCCAACACCCTCTTGTCGATCTAAAGCTTGTGAGGTATCCCCTACACGTTTACACACACTCTTTTCATTCCTACACTCACATGCAAGTGATAAATCACACATGCAAGCATGGGTAAAGCACATGCACGAATTTTGTTTATGGGTTTATTAGTTTTGATGTGATTTATGATGATCTAACATGATTAGCATGCATTTGGTGATGATCTATGATGATGTGTTTAGGAGAATATCATTATTTGGTTATAAAATGTTGAAAAAGTGCCATGCATGTATGATCCATGACTCATGGAGTGATCTTGTAGTTGTAAATGTGTTTATAAATGATATTAGAAGATCTTCACATGATTGGATGATGTTGAAATGGCCAAAATTATGATTTTGATGAAACTTGCCATTAATAGTAACTTTTTACTTATGAAATGAGAATGTGAATGATATTTGGTGTCATGCATGTTCATGGATGGTTGTTTAGATGTTATTAGGATGATGATAAGGTTAGAATGTGATTTTAATGATGTTCATGGGTATTTTGACATAGTTACTATATTTAGTAACTTTTGTAGATGAAATATTGCTAAGTGATGAGTTAGGTTATGTTGACATGTTTAAATGATGTTAGATGGATTATTTTGATGATTTGTAACATGAAAATAGGTTTAGAAATGTTAAATGGTCATTTTTATGCAAAAACCACAAAGTTACTATTTATAGTAACTTTATTTTTACAAAAACCGATTTGTCAACATGTTATATTATTTGAGCATGGTAAATGACTTATTATGTTATAATATGTGGATTAGATGCTAAGTTAGATGGTTCCCGGTATCACGTATGCTATAAATGGAAACTTTCCATTTTAGGAAACTTTTATGTGCCAACATGTTATAAACGACTTATGTGACTTCGTATGATGAAGTGTTATGTGTTAACATGATCACGTAGGACTAATGAGCATGCTAGAACTCTAAAACCGATATGCTTTGTGAACATTCCATAAATGGAAACTTACTATAAATAGTAAGTTGTCCATAGACGCGACTTACGCGCTTTGCACACGACGAGCACTTACACGATTGCTACACGATTCACAACCGTCACACGGTTCACCAACGGGTCGTTGACTTGACACGGTCAACTTTAGTCAAACACGGTCAACTTCGGTCAAACATGGTCAAACACGGTCAATGGGGACCAACACGAGCAAACACGGTCATTGTGGACCGACACGGACAAACATGAACAACCAAGGGTTGTTGGGCACAAACACGAGCACTAACACCAACACTAGCACGGTCACATACACGAACTTACGTACGGTGTACGATATAGGTTGCCAGTGACCGACACGTGCTACTACACCAGGAGCTTACGCTACTTGCTACTTGAATCACTAAGGTGAGTTTACGGCCCCTCTTTACTCTTTTCAAACGCTTTTAAATAGAGGGAGAATACTAGTTACATCGAGTCAAACATCTATTACTGTACAAACATTTTGTGTATGCTGGTTTATTGGACAAACATTAAGTGTTGAACTCGTATTAAGCCCTCACAAAGTCTTACCGTTAATGTACGAACAACGTGGTAGATTTGGATGGATCCATTAGGGAATGACTAACCCCACGGGGCACTATGTTGACTGGATGTCATAACCCGTGCAAACTCTGACCTAACTTGCTATGCATACGAGGCATAGCGGAGGCAAGTACAAACAAGTCTAGTTCGGTAGTGACGCACTGACACTTTGGGCCTAGGGCTCGGTACTAACATCGATAAACAGCATGACACACTTTATTACTATATGTATTTCAAAACCTGTGAACTCACCAACCATTGTGTTGACACTTTTTAAACTTGTATTCTCAGGTAACTAGCAAGCTATGGATAACAGGAATGCGCACACTAAGGAACGAGCATTAGGAACCTCATGCATTTCTGTTTATGATTAGTTTTTGAAAACAATTTAACTTTCGTTGTTATGACAATGTTGTATTAAACTTATTATTTTCCGCTGCATGATTTGACTTATTGATTTCCGCTGCTATGAATTACTTTTCGCTGCAAACTGTTTTATTAAGTGTATGTGTCAAACATGGATTTGTAAACGCATATAGAGTTGTTCTATATGACCTTGAGCTGTGATTCTGGACACATCACATCCACGTGGACATACACCACGAGTGGGAATTTGGGGGTGTGACATTAACAGATCGAGATGGGAGCAACTAGGAGCCTAAGTCCTGCAGTGGCCGAATGAGACCTACAGGTGGTCGAATGACTCAAGGTCGAATGACCTAGGGTCGAATGAACAACCTCCATTCGCCACTCGTTCTTTCGGCCAAGGCACTCCCCATTCGCCAACCTACTACTCCCCATTCGTCGTTCACATGGCCATTCGCCCAAGTTTCATTCGCCGACTGCTCTTTCGCCTGTCACCACCCTATTCGACCACCCTTCATTCGGAGATGCCCAGTCAACCACCATATTATTCGGTCACCACCCACCATGCGGTTGGGTTCATTTGAACATGCTATTCGACAGCTACAGTCGGCCGGCCAAGCAAAGTAGCGAACCAGTCGGACGACATTTATTCTAGGCCCAACGATGTCTCAAGGCCCAGTCATGCAGCCCAACTAAGTTGTTTGGCCCAGGAACCCCTTATCAGCCCAGTTACATTTGGCTAGGCTCAACCGAGACAGAATTCTACTATCAGGCCCAACAGGATTAAGCCCAATTAACTAGTGGTCCAGGCCCACTAGCTGTCTAGGCCCACCATGACTCTCCGGGCCCAAAACAACACCCCGAGGATATCCTAAGGACGTGATGTTTTCTGCATCGGGCCATTTAAACAAATCTGGCCCATCTAATTAGCCTATTAATATTTGATTGTTTAATTTGCGTGGATCGGCCCAAAGCTTGATAATCGGCCCACGGCTCGTTAATTCGGCCCATGTGATAATTAATGCAAGTCATTGGACCTGAAACATAATCACGAACATAACTCAAGGACACGAATGTTATATATAGAGTTTCTAAAAATATTACTAAGGTATTAAAGTTAGGTTAGATTTTTAGAGATCAAAAGAAAGTATTTTAACTATGTTAACAAGTGAATTAAATAATTTTGATACAAGATGTTAAGAATTAATGATATCTAAACAAGAAAATCTAAGTTTCATACTTAAAACACTTTGATCAAGACAATGAGTCAAGTGGAACATAAAACCATTATCAAAGTCATGACAAACACATAGGGCCGGGTAACGAACGAGACTTATGAGTGTTAGCCAAAGACATGGCTAACACCTACACTTACACACGCACGAATAATTCGTAAACTTATACTTACAAATTTCAAACATCGTAAATCAATACAGGATCGTGAAAACAATATCAAGTACAATCGAGAGCTCGTGCATTCTTGTTTAGGTTAAGTCAACTACAACAACTACAAGGTGAGTTCATTGTCCCTTTTCAAACTATTTTGATTTTAACTCGGGACTGAGAAGCATGTTATACATTTTAAAACAAATGTTTTGAATTTAACAAAATGCTTTTATACGATTTGTATATCGAAATTATGCCAAGTGCTAAAGGCATAAGTTCATTATTCAAACTAATGCTATTTGATTATGCCAAGTGCTAAAGGCATAAGTTCACTATTCAAACTAATGCTATTTGATTATGCCAAGTGCTAAAGGCATAAGCTACTTGCTAATACTAAAGCTATGTGTTAATACCAAGTGCTAAGGGTATTTACTATCTGATGATGCTATTGTGGGTGCTAATGCTATGAGGTTATGCTATAAACTAATACTATGAGCTATGCTAAATACTAATGCTAAGGGTTAAACTAAATGCTAATACTACGGGTTTATGCTACAATCTAATACTATGAGCTATGCTAAATACTAATGCTAAGGGTTAAACTAAATGCTAATACTACGGGTTTATGCTACAATCTAATACTATGAGCTATGCTAAATACTAATGCTAAGGGTTAAACTAAATGCTAATACTACGGTTTATGCTACAATCTAATACTATGAGCTATGCTAAATACTAATGCTAAGGGTTAAACTAAATGCTGATACTACGGGTTTATGCTACAAATTAATGCTATGGGTTTATGCTAGATACTAATGTTAACACTAAATGCTAATGATGCTATGGAATACTAAATAAAAAATACATACATACATACATATTGAATACTTGAAGCTATGGATACTATAAACTCTTGAATGCTATGTGATTGCCATGCTCAAACAATGGTTTGGCCTCTCAGTGCTTGCCTTACCGTTGTGAAGCTAGTACTTGTGCACAAGTTACGTAAATGCTGGAAACTTTGGATGCTATAAACTATTGGCTATGGAAGAACAATAGTTGGTCTCTCAGTGCTTGCTTTCAGGTGTTCTTCCTAGTCGGGACTTGAAGAACAATAGTTGGTCTCTCAGTGCTTGCCTTCATGTGTTCTTCACAGTCGGGACTAGAAGGCATCTACTATGGTCTCTCAGTGCTTGCCATAGGGTGTCCTTCATGGTCTTAAACGAGGAAATGGACTGATGGCCTCTCAGTGCTTGCCATTCAGTGTTTCCCAAAACTATTTACACACGTGAACAGTAACTAGGACGATATTGGTGATCCTTAGTTGACTTTGTGTCAGCAAGGGAATCCTCTATCTCCCCCTAGGTTGCTAATTTCACATAGAACTGGTATGGATTGATACTAGATTCCTCCGGACATTCAGTTGTCAATTCTGGTGACACTCAAGCTAAACTCACGGATGCTATGGGTAAACTTACAAACAAAATGCTTAAACTATTCTGGGGAAACGAAATGGAGGGTAGGTAAGACGCTTAATTATCATTAACAGCAATGTCCTATGCGACTTAGTATGTGGTGGGACGGCGTCTGGGCGGGTCGTAGGCTCGACTCAGGGGTATGCCCTATATATAAGCATACCGAGTTGGATGATACAGGTGGTGTTAATGAGATTAAGTTGTTACCTAGGGGATGCATGAATGCTTTTGGGTCAATATCATAAACTTTTAAACACGAGGCTTGTTAAACTTATTGAAGCTATTATATACGAAGGCTATGGACTTATAAACTTTGAAAACAGTAAACTAAAGCTATGATGAAGTATGAATCAAATGGTAGGTAAAATTCTTAATTATCATTAACAGCAATGTCTTATGCGACTTAGTATGTGGTGGGACGGCGTCTGGGCGGGTCGTAGGCTCGACTCAGGGGTATGCCCTCTATATAAGCATACCGAGTTGGATGATACAGGTGTTGTTAATGAGGTTAAGGTTTTACCTAGGAGGTTTGCAAAAGCTATTTTACAACTACTAAAACCACATGAACTCACCAACCATTGTGTTGACTTTGTTTATTACATGCTTTCTCAGGTGATGCACAGATTAAGCTAAAGGTCAGGATTGCATACTAAGATGCCAGATAGAAGACCTAGCACTTTTGAGAAACACATGTTTTGTTAACAATTGTAACTTAACCTTGTAAACTTTAGTTTTATGCTCTATTATGCTTTAGTTATTCTCAATGTTGATGCTATGTAAACAATCTGATCATCACGATTATCACTCACGATATCGCGCCCCGGGAACCTTCCGCCAACGGGGACTTCGATCCAACCCCGCCGGCTCGGGGTGTGACATCAAACCAGTAAGAAACACACAATCAGCTTACCGAAACTTACTAGAGATTATGCTTTACAATGAAGGCCATTTTATATAAGTTTGCAAACAAACCTTTCTCACATTTTTATGCAGATATAGAAACCCTAATTTTTACTTGTTTCAAACATCGTAAGGGAAATTGTTCATCACATAAAACAAACCACACACAACAAAGAAGAAGAACTATCAAAGGTCGATGTAACAGCAGAAATTAGATTGATTTAACATTTTTTTTTATGCATGTCTATCAAGATCATGAATAGAACTTGTCTTTAGAAATGCATTTATCATAACTAATACCCTTTCTTTGACTTAAACTATTTTAATCACCAATCTAGCTTTGTACCTTGGCCATTAGGTATGTTCTTTGGTCTTTACTCAATAAGGCCACTTGTTCTTCAAAACTCTCTAGTCCTTAGGTAACTTCATGACTTAAAAGTATATTCTAATACAAAAATACAAAAGATTCATCTCATATTGCATAGCTTTAACTCACCTTCTTTTGTTCTCATATACCATGACTTTTGTATGCCGTGTGGGCTCCCCTCTATCAATAAGCATGCTCATTAGTTGAAATTAGTGAAATAATAATTATCTCTTATTCATTACCTAAGTGGGACAAATAAGTCAGGTCAGACCATTTATTCTTCAAATCAATTCTAATATAAAGTTCAAATATAAAATCATTTACTTTTCTCAATTCAAATATATCTTCAAACATACATATAAAATAAAGAAATAAACTTAATATCATGGTTGTAGAAGTTGCTAGGCATTAGTCGGACAGCGAGGTAGCTAGGCATTAGTCGGACAACGAGGTACATTCTAAGGATTAATCGAGATTAATCAGCGCTAGACGGATTGAAATTTTTATATGTAATTTTACAAAATATATATTATATAACACACATCATATCAATAATTTATTATAATATTTCAAATAATTTGAAAAATAAACTTAAACATATTAAGTCAAGTACTTCAAAGTTCAAACTTGAACACTGAATTTAAAGTTTAGATATGGATGCTGATGTTTAATGGTTAGATTCGATATTTTAGAAATATTTTAAGAATTTTTGGTTGATAAATGTCTCGAATAATAATTGATCTGGGTCTTTTTTGCCAGAAAAAAAGTCAAAATAATAACAACAACAACAATAATAATAGGCCAACTAGCCCCGCCACTTAGCGTCTATGCTGATTTTTACAGCACTGCTTAATATTAAACGACATATAAAGTTTAA
>SZYD01002646.1:0-26495 GCA_009363875.1 Mikania micrantha
GGCAAAATGGTCAGTGAAACTTAGTACTATGATGTTTGATCTATGAACCAAGAACAGCAATTAAGTCACAAGCTTTAGCAGACTTTGTGGCTGATTTTAGTAGTGATCTACAACTAGAAGTGGATCTAGAAATAAACTCTTAGATGAAGATACTGGTGAGTGGACTTTGTTCACAGATGGATCTTCAAATGTAAGAGGAATAGGACTAGGCATCATACTAAAATCGCCACAGGGGACATAATACCTCAATCGATTAGTTGTGAATTCCAAGCAACTAATAATGAAGCAGAATATGAAGCCCTAATAGCAGGACTTCAATTGGCTAGGGATATGAACATCAGGAACCTGCATGTTTTGTTGATTCCTATTGATAGCCAAACAATTTAATGGTTCTTATATGACCAAAGGAGATAATTAGCAAAATACTTAGAAATAGTTACGAATATTTCAGGATATTTTCTCAACTTTGATATCACTCAAGTACCAAGGGATGAGAATGCCGAAGCAGATGCGCTGGCAAACTTAGCATCATCCCTAAGGATTCCTGAGGATATTAATATTCCTATCCTTCATATTTTAAGACCAGCGATAGATATGCATGATATAGAGCATGATAGTGAACCCGAGAAAACTGAAGTTCATCACTCAGAAGCACATGAAATATCCTGGACTATCCCTATTAAGAACTATATTCAAAAGGAAAGATACCTGATGAAAAACAAATCCTAGAGCTTTTAAAGCTAAAATATCTAGATACACAATCATACAAGATATCTTATATAGGAAATCAATATCAGGCCATACTTGAGGTGTTTGGAGAAACCCGAAAGTCTGGAAGTAATGAAAGATATCAATGAAGGAGATTGTGGAAATCACACCGGGGGAAGAGCATTATTCTCAAAGATCCTGAGAACAGGATACTTTTGGCCGACTATGAGAAAAGATGCAATGTCTTATTCCCAGAAGTGTGATGCTTGTCAAAGACATAGCAATATACTTCATCAACCAGCTGAACTCTACATCCAATAGTCTCATCATGGCCATTCATGAAATGGGGAATGGATATTGTAGGAAATTACCCAAAGCACCCGAAGGAAAGGTGTTTATGCTTGCTATGACAGATTACTTCTCAAAGTGGATTGAGGCTGAAGCCTTTGTGCAAGTTAGAGAAAAAGAAGTAATCTCATTCATAAGAGAAATATCCTGACTAGATTGGGATACCCGCAAAAATCACTTGTGACAACGGGTCTCAGTTCATAGGCAAAAGGACTACAAACTTTTGTGAAAGCGGGCATAAAGATGATCACCTTTACACCTGTTCATACCCAAGCTAATGGTCAAGCAGAATCAAGTAACAAGATTATAATGAACAACCTTAAGAAAAAGTTGGGATCCAAGAAAGGAAAGTGGGCTGAAGAACTCCCATTTGTCCTATGGGTTGATAGAACAACCACAAAGAATGCAACTGGTCAAACACCATTCTCTTTAGTGTATGGTTTGAAGCTGTTCTCCCAACTGAAATGGTTGTCCCTACTGCAAGATCAAGTTTGCAAAAATCTAGAATCCAACAAGGAAGTACTATCTGAGGATCTAGATACTATTGATGAACTTAGGGATATTGCAAGAATAAGAATGGCAACATATCAACAAAAGATAGCCAAATCCTATAACAAGAATATTAGGATAAGAAAATTTCAAATTGGAGATCTGGTCCTGAGGAAGGCATTTCAAAATACCACCAATCCAGTTATGGAAAACTTGCTCCAAAGTGGGAAGGACCTTATAGGATAGAATCTGAAGCTGGAAAAGGGGCATGCAAGTTAACTAATATGGAAGGAGAACCTCTTCCAAGATCTTGGAATGCCATTCATATTAAGCTATATTTTATTTGAATCTTATTGAATCAAACCATATAATGTTATCACATTATAATTTGAACGTTACATATTCTGTTATATTCTTATATATGCCTATATATTCTTGTATATTCCTAATCATCATGATACTAATTAAGCATAAGAGGGGCATCAGGAATCTTGATTCCAGCTATGCAAAAATCTTATTCTTTTATAGGTATAGCAGGAGAAGAGATGAGACTTTATGTCTTAACCCAAGTTCTGACCTGAAATCAGAACTTGATGAAGACCCGCACTGACTTTATGTCCAACTACGAAGTTTTGACCTGAAATCAAAACTCAAGAGACCTTTGAAGACTTAGGGCTCATGCCCTCGCCAGTTGCGCACGTTTATCATGTCATAGTTCGAGATAATGGGACCAGTACACGCATGAGTGGCTGACAATTTCATTATCGAGGTCTATAACCAAGGATTCTCCGAAATATCCCGGTATAGTTGAAGATTTTGGGACCAGTACACGCATGAGTGGCTGACAATTTCATTTTCAAGAACTATTACCAGGGATCCTACGAATTATAGCATTCATATGCTATACAACCGGGCCTCAGTCGCAGCATTTCTCGGCCTTGTCGCCAGTTTAATCGGCCTTGTCGCCAGTTTAATCGGCCTTGTCGCCAGTATTTCGGCCTTAGTCGCCAGTATTTCGGCCTTAGTCGCCAGTTTGATTGGCCTTGTCGTCACCATCTTGGGCTTGTCCCAAGTATTTCTTGTTTTTCTGTTTATACAGGACGGACTTTCAAGGATACTTAGTAATATCGCAACATACATGGGGATATTCAGGTATGAAATTCTTTTGATATGTTAACATGAATAAAGAAGATTTCGAACTAGACTCGTTATCTCTGAAAATTGGTATTTGTTTCTCAACTATCCTTTATTCCTAAATTATTTTCTATATATGCATTGTGCTAAAGTTTATTAGGAATATTTTGGAATATATAAGAATATCTCAATAGTCAACAAATAATCATTCTTGAAAATGTTTTTATCCAAAAAATCGTTAATAATAACGATGATTAAAGAATTGAAATAAGTTACATCTTCAACAGATGAATAAAGCATTCAAGTT
This sequence comes from Mikania micrantha, assembly GCA_009363875.1. Classification (NCBI taxonomy): domain Eukaryota; kingdom Viridiplantae; phylum Streptophyta; class Magnoliopsida; order Asterales; family Asteraceae; genus Mikania; species Mikania micrantha. The sequence continues at coordinate 2,987 of SZYD01002646.1, forward strand.
GAATTTAATATCCTAAACTATTCTCAGATATTTCCAAATATTCCTAAGATAGCGCGCGTATGTGAATAATCTAAGTAGAAAGTTACTTGAAAAAACTAAGATATATAAGAATAACAACATCTAAGAATATGAAACGCAGAAATGTAGCAGCCCAACATACTGATTGTTATATCCACAACTAAAAACAGTTAAAAGATTAACATATCAAGCGTTCGCCATGAAACTCATGGTCCCTCCACTTGATATGTTAACAAAAGTTAAAAGAAATCACGGCTTCGCCATGAAACTCATGGTCCCTCCACCTTGATTCTTATTTTGTCTGCCCCAAAACCAGGGGACTTTCCTAAAGAGCTATTGTTTAAAAGTATTACACCATCAACGATTAAGAACCACAAATACTAAAAAGATGGGGTCAGACCTTCGCATCATTGTCATCATCGCCCATCGTCACCTCCTGCTCCAATGCGCCAGCCTCCACGCCTGTCACCTCCACATCACCTGCTTTGCTGGTCTCACCCACCTCACCAGCCTTGTTTACCTCAACAGAAGCTTCAGCCTTGTCACCAGCCAGAGTCGCCAATATTCTGCCCAATTCCTTCATATTCTTGGCCAGAGAGTCCACACCTTCAGCTTCGGCCTGATTCACCAGTTGGATTTTGACCCTTAGCACAGCAATGGCAGCGGACTTCATGGCTCCATCAATATGTTCTTTGAACTGGAGTTTGTGAGTCGCTTCCATTTCTTTCATCTGTTTCTTGGCCTTGGCTAGTTCCTTCTCGTAGTGGCCGGCTTTGGCTGTGAAGATCTTCTTCTGATCTTCCAGGTCCTCAATCTGCTTCTGATTTGTTCTTTCTCAGAGGCGTACTTAGCAGAGACCTACACAGTAGGGATCATTAAGAATATGCAGGGATATTATGCTAATAGATAGAATAATTAGCATACCTTTTTCAGAAGATCAGGAATGGACATGTCGGATGGCTCTTCAAGATCTACAGTGTCTACCCCTTTGCGTTTCTTTGTAGTCTTCGAGGAACGGGTAGTCATGGCACGTGACTTGGGGGCAGCAGGACTGGCTTTCTCCTTCGTCACAACAAAGAAGGTGTCAAGGTCTTCAAGATTGAAAGTTGATTCTACAAAATAAATCGGAATAAGAATATTTAGGAATGTCAAAATATTTTTAAATATACCTAAGGCCATTGGAGTGATTGCTTCGAAGTTAGCACCAAACTTTTTGTGTTGTTCGTCAATCTTCAGCAAGGAACGAATTCTGTTCCTACTTTCTTCTTCTTCCACAACAAGTGATTCAAATTTAGGAGCTGTAAAAAATAAAAACATAATAAGAAAAATCGTACAATAACGAGTCTTGATTACAAGGAAAATCCTAAAAATCCTACCCTTTTCTACCCATTTGAAAGGAAGGATTTCCCCATGAGGGATAGAATTTCTTTTCACGAAAAAGAACCTATTTCTCCACTCATCTTCATTAAACATAATTCCAGGAACTAAGATAGGAGCCCCACTTCTCCTTTGAAGAACAAAACGGGATGACCCGTGGGTCCTAAGTTGATACATCAGAGAGATTTCAGGGATACCAATTTCTAAACCAAAGTGATGGTTTAGTTGGTCAAGAGTATGAAGAAGACGCCATCCCATAGGCATGAGTTGTGAAAAACAAAGCTTAGTGATCAAGAAAAAATTAAGGAGGAGGTCTGGAAAAGGAAATTTTAAACCTAAGGTAAAGGGATACTCTGGAAAACATACCCAAGTGGGTGAAACATGATCAGCTTTGAGGTTTTCAGAAAAAGGGTAAAAAATGGTTTCATCGGGGAAAGTTTTTGAAAGGCGCATTAATTCAATGCGATCATCGTTGAAAATATTTCTGTTTTGACGATTTAAACTTAAGATATTCTGATCAGTAAAATCGTCGGAATAAGAATCAGAAGAAGAATTAGATATTCTCAGAAAGAAGAAATTAAATTCGAAGAAGAAAGTGAGAGAAACTTACAGCAAGATCCGATTGATGATGATGTCATCAAATGGAAGAAATGTGATCATTATATCCTGCAACAAACGGCTGGAATATGTGGGAAACCACCATATTCATAACCGTCTGACAGCTATCACATCACGTTTAAAATTTAAAATTTGAATCAAGGAGCCAAAACAAACGGTTATTTTCAAATTCTTACCACCAATTGAAGCGGTAGTAAGAATTTGGGGGCAATTGTTATACCTGAAAAAAGTTGTCTTATAATTCAGAATATTTTGGGATACGGAATATTTCGGGATAATTAGGAATATTTGCATATATAAATTTATTAGGAATATTTGCATATATAAATTTATGTCATCTGATGACTTGAATAATAAATAATGATAATATATATTTTATTGTTGTTATTTTATTATTCAACATGTGCTACTAATATTTGAATTGAATCAACAGATTATGTGTAACAAGTATGCCTATTTATCCGGAATAAGATGAAAAACATGGACTACGTGCTAACGTTCATTAGAAGTGCTCGACACATGATTGGAGACTGGACCGAGTTATGAGGAACAAGCTTTAACTACCGTTGTATTGATTTTTACTATAAAATGAGGCGATATCGATCTAGGAAAAACACACAACTCACTTAGTCTACTTCTGATTATCTCTTGTTCGCAGCATTCAGAATTCATAAAACACTTAGTGATCGATTCCTTGCGCTCTTGTATTGTAATCTTATTTTTGGTATTAATAAGAACAAGGCAGAGTGACGGTTGTCACCTCCCGAGGTTTTTATGCCGGCAATCCTAAGGGATAAAGGGCTTTTCCTCGTAAATCTCGTGTGTAAGCTGTTTATTTCATTTTATATTCTAAAATATCCCTAGGGATCCTCAGGGATATTTGGGGATATCTTTAACATATATCTGGTTTACTCAATATGTTTGTCTGTTAAACACAATACCCCACTAAACTAATTCGGTTTTGCTAAAAATTATACTTGTTAATTTTTACCCGAAACATCTACCATGGAATCTATATGTGGTAATGGAAAGGGGTCTTTGGGACAAGCCTTGTTGAGGTCTGTGTAATCCACACAAACTCTCCACTTTCCATTCTTCTTTTGAACCACGACTACATTGGCTAGCCACTTTGGAAATTTCACCTCTCTAATCATTTTTGCTTTGAGGAGTTTCTCTACTTCCTCTTGAATGATTAGATTTCTTTCGGGTGCAAATTTCCTTCTCTTTTGGTGGACAGGCTTAATATTCCTATCTATCCCTAACTTATGTGTAATCACATCTGAGGATATTCCTGTCATATCCTCATGTTTCCATGCGAATGTGGATACTCTTGATTTCAGAAAAGAAATAAGTTTCTCTTCAATATCCTCAGGGATATTTGTCCCTATAAGGACCTTGACCTCAGGATCATCGAGATTTAAAGGTACTTCCTTTACTTCGTTTTTCCCTATATTCCTAAGTATCCCCAAGGTCACCCTTTGATTGCTACGCTGATGAAGGTCTAGTAGTTTCCTTCATCGAAGATGAATAGCTCTCCTTGGCTACTTGCTGATCACTGTTGATCTTCACTACTCCCCATGGTGTTGGCAGCTTGACGCATTGATGATAGGTCGAAGGGACTGCTTTCATGTCATGTATCCAAGGTCTACCTAGTATAATATTATAACAAGATAGGTAATTTATTATACAAAAACGTTGCATAGAGTTTACCCCCTCGATGTATACCGGTAGCTTGATCTCTCCAACAGTGGCTTTAGCTTCACCACTGAATCCAACAAGAATAAGAGATTTGGTAGTTATCTCTGATTTAGGGATATTCATCCTCTTGAGTGTTTTCCTGTTGGATGATGTTGACTGAGCTTCCTCAATCTATAAGTATCCTGCGGACATAGTGGTTAGCAACATATAATGTAACTACTAACCCATCATGATGAGGATCCAGGATATTCTCGCGATCTTGTTCTTCAAAGGATACCACTGTTTCAGTGGTAAGTGTTGATGTCTTTGTGGGTCTCTCTCCATTTTCCATCTTGGCTTCTTTAGCATGTTTCCCAGCTGCAGAATAAGAGGTACCACAAATGTCAGAACCACCAGAAATAAAGTTGATTACCTTTGCATCCTTAGGTGGGGATGCGGCTCTCTTTGGGAATCCGTTGGAATCCTGTCTTCTTTCTTTCTTTTTCCCCAGTAGTTCTTTAAGATGACCTTTGCTTAGTAGGTAGCTTATTTCCTTCCTTAGTGCAATGCAATCATCGGTTATGTGGCCGAAGTCTTCGTGAAAGGCACACCACTTGGATTTGTCCCTGTTTGCGAACTTCTTTTCCTTTGGTGGCCACCTAGATTCTTCACCTAAGTCCTACATAGCACACATTAATTCAGGAAAATCAACAGAAAAACAACACTTAGATATCCTGGGATATTCTTCATCATCCTCATCTTCGTCCACCGAATTCATCAGCCTTGTAGTATGGTTTGGATTTGAATGACTTGCTGGTAGGAGAGTCCAATTTTGTTTTGCCTTGATCATTTGGAGGAGTAGTGGTGATCCTCTTCTGGATTTCCTTATCATCCTCCAATCTAATAAATCTTAATGCACGGTTTCGAACTTCGTCCATGTTCCTGCAAGGATTCATAACCAAGTCATCATAAAATGGTGAGTCTCTTTGTAAACCCATCTTAAATGCTTCAACAGCCGTAGTAATGTCAAGGTTAGGGATATCCAGGGATTCTCTGCCAAATTTATTGACATAACTCCTGAGGGATTTATCGGATCCCTGGGTTACCCTATAGAGATCACTAGTTAGCCTCTCAAAGGTCCTGCTACAAGAAAATGACTGTTAAATAGATTAATTAGATGAGCAAATGAAGTTATTGAATAAGGAGGAACATTAAGCAGCCATTTCAGAGCTTCCCCTGTCAATGTTGAACCAAATCCTTTGCATAAGCATGCTTCCTTCAAATGTGGAGGTATAGGGTTAGTTTCCATCCTTTCCCTATATTGTGCCACATGTTTTTCAGGATCTGTGGTTCCATCATACAGCTTCATGGTTGGAGTTTGGAATCTCTTTGGGATCTCAGCATTGCATATTGGTGGAGCAAATCTAGAGATTCTGTGGGTTGTGACAGGAATCTCAGGAATAGGCTTGACCACTCCGGGAACACTAGAGATCATGTCTCTCAGTTTTTGAATCTCCTTAGCCACTTGGGGGATTAATCCGGATTCCTGCACAAACCAAAGTTAGTAGTATCAATGGGAGAATAGTTAAAAGTATTACTGGTAATGGGAGTTAGACAAGAAGTTCCTAGGATATTGGTATTATCCCGAGATATCCTTAACCCTTGGGATCCTGAAGGATCCCCGATACTAGTCTGCATGGGAATAAAGTCTCCGGAATGATTCCCAGACATCCCTGATGTCCCGAAATCCAGGATCCTCGGAGCCAATGGAGTTGAAGTTTCGATCTGCTTATTCTTTTCAGCCCTCAAAGTTTCCATTTCTCTAAGAAGCCTTTGATTCATTTTCTGTTGATCCAGCATTTGCTGCTGAACCTGTTGAAACATACTCAAAATTTCATTGTTAGAAACAAGTATGGGGACAGAAGTGGTCATCCTTTTCGATGGAATACTTTCGGCTACAAATATGGCTTTCTTCCAAGGATTGCTAGGATTATCGGACTTCTTGGTTAAAACAGGAATCTGCGAGGACACATTAGTAGTAGTAGTAAGTAAAACAATAGGTAATTAAGAAATTGATCTCGGTTGTGAAGCCATTTTTCACTGTATTTCTTCTGAAAACGCCTTTAAACAAATTTTTTGTTATAAAAAACACAAGTTTGCCCCACGGTGAGCACCAAATTGTTTCGGGTAAAAATTAACAAATGCAATTTTTAGCAAAACCGAATTAGTTTAGTGGGGTATTGTGCTTAATAAAGAAGAAAACAGTTTACCAGTAACGTTTAACAAGACTATCCCTGAGGATCCCTAGGGATATTTCAGAATATAAAATAGAAAAACAGCCAAACACACAGATTTGTACGAGGAAAAGCCCTTAATCCCTTATGATTGCCGGCATAAAAACCTCGGGAGGTGACAATCGTCACTCTGCCTTGTTCTTATTAATGCAAAATATAAGATTACAATACAAGAGCGCAATTGATCGATCACTATGTGTTTAAGAATTTTGAATGCTATGATTGTGAACAAGAAATAAGCAGAAGTAGGTTAAGTGAGCTGTGTGTGTTTTCCTAGATCGATGTTGCCTCAATTTATAGTAAGATACAATTAACTATATTCCCGAATATTCCGGCAGGAATCTCGGAATAATGACTATGTGACAGCTACCACGTCCATCAAACGTGTGGAAGCGCTTCTGTCAACTAAACCCCGAATCTTTAGGTCAAATCTAGTCAATATGACCGTTGGTGACTTGTTCTCCACTTGTAGCCGTTATTTAGCATGTTTACCACATTTTCTTTGACTTTATCCCGACTTTTAGGGTAAAACACGTCCACAATAAGTTACCTGCAAGACTAAGTCAAGCTATACAGAGAAAAGATCGATTAGTAACGTTAGCATTCAGGATACTTGAAGATATTTGAGGATACTTAAGAATCCCATATTCCGGATTATCCTCGGCTATCTCGAATCTCAGACCATAAAAATTGACCCACAACAACGCCCGTATAAGGCGTATACAGCCGTATAAAAAGTCAACCTGCCATATAGGACCTATACGGGCGTATGGGTGGTGCCTCGTGTATGGATAGAAATGGTTATTGTACAAATATCTGGACCCTTTTAGTTTCGTTACCTAACAACTTCTATTTCATTTTTTTTATTGTTTTTGGTATCAGTACTTTAATACGGTACTTATATGACCCAAATTTGAGTCATTGACACGATTTGGGGGATAAGACAACAACTTCATCGTCTTTACTTTAATCAAATCTTATAATGTCAATAGTGATTTAGGTACATTATCATTAGGGCTATAAACGTATCAAACAAACACGAACGAGCCCTTGTTCGTGTTCGTTTAATTAACATTTAGCATGTTCACAAACATTTACCAAAAGAAAATTTTGTTCATGTTCATTCATTAAGGAATTGAACTTGTTAACGAACGATTAACAACATAAAAGAGCAAGTATTATTTAAAAAAATTAGCATTGTCAATCTCAAATATTAGACGTAATTATATTAAAATTAAAATTTAATATAAAAATCAAAAAATAAAGTTCTTAAAACAAATTAAAAGTTTGAAATAATAATTTTAATTGAAATTACTTTAAATTAGTGTTTTCAAAAATCTGAGTTTTAAATTACTATGTGTTTAGAAAAATACAAATCCAAATGACTAAAATTTAGATTTAAATGTTATGGTATTAAACTAAAAATAAAAAAAACTTAATAATATAAAACATATTTAAAAAACAAATGAACATAAATGGACGATAACGAACATAAACGAACACATTACCGAACGTTCATGGATACAAATGAACGAACATACCCTCTGTTAATATTTGTTCATTTAACTAAACAAAATTTCTATTTCGTGTTCGTTCATTTATTAAACGAACAATAATAAACGAAATCCCTGTCGAATAGTTCACGAATTGTTTGCTGATTGTTCGGTTTGTTTACAACCCTAATTGTCATATCAGTGATGTGGGGTCTACACTTAAGATGATACACATCAAATCGATATTCACGAAACTGAACAACTAGACTAATCAAGAAAGTTCACATATATAGTGTTTGTATATTTTTAGTATAATTGGATGTAAAGGAACCTTAAAGAGTTTGGAGCTACAGTGTGCATACTCGTTTAAGATTTCAAAGCTCCTGACCAAATGTGAGCCAATGGGATCACACCCCTTGCAGGGTCCTAAGGGTAGCGCCCTTGGTAAGGGTTTGGGGCAACACCCCGAAACGTAAAGGAAATTTACTAAATTTATATGAGTTGACTTGACTTGTGACTTTAAACGATTTTACCTGCATGATGGATTTGACCGGGGATGTTAACCGCTAATAACTTCCATTTTCTTCTAGGTGATAAAATGAAAGATTTTCATACCACACATAAAGCTGTTGAATTATCCCTTAATCAAATTTCTTAAATTCTTAAGGATAGAAATATCGATTTCAGATTCTGATTTCGTAAACGATCTGATTTCTATCAAAGTGTATGATTACTAAATTCCAATGTTGTTTGAACAGGACCGAACCGGCCACTAGACTAATCAAGAAAGTTCACATATTTAGTGTTTGTATATTTTTAGTATAATTGGATGTAAAGGAACCTTAAAGAGTTTGGAGCTACAGTGTGCATACTCGTTTAAGATTTCAAAGCTCCTGACCAAACGAGAGCCAATGGGATCGCACCCCTTGCAGGTTCCTAGGGGTAGCACCCTTGGTAGGGGTTTGGGGCAACACCCCAAAACGTAAAGGAAATTTACTAAATTTATATGAGTTGACTTGACTTGTGACTTTAAACGATTTGACCTACATGATGGATTTGACCAGGGATGTTAACCGCTAATAACTTCCATTTTCTTCTAGGTGATAAAATGAAAGATTTTCATACCACACATAAAGCTGATGAATTATCCCTTAATCAAATTTCTTAAATTCTTAAAGGACAGAAATATCGATTTCAGATTCTGATTTCGTAAACGATCTGATTTCTATCAAAGCGTATGATTACTAAATTCCAATGTTGTTTGAACCGGACCGAACCGGCCACTAGATCGGCCCAAAATAAGCAGATGAACCGGTAGAAAGAGAACCGGCCAGCCCATCCGGGTGACCGGTCGGACCGGGAACCAGACCACTGGTCAGACCGGTTGTAGTTTTATCTATTTTTTAATAAAAAACTAAAATCTAAAAAATAAACTATTAAAACTAAACAAGTGGTTGAAACGCTATCTTTGTCATACAAATGGTGCCCTTCTCTCTTCTTTTTATAGGGAGGTGATGAGGGTTTTTCTTGTATTCTCACTAATGTGGGATGAGAAGTTTGGAAGGGAAAGAGATGTTGTTGTGGGTCAAATTTCATGGTTTGAGATTCGGGATAGCCGAGGATAATTCGGAATATGGGATTCTTAAGTATCCCCAAATATCCTGAACGCTAACGTCACTAATCGATCTTTTCTTTGTATAGCTCGTCTTACAGGTAATTTATTGTGGACGTGGTTTTACCCTAAAAGTCGGGATAAAGTCAAAGAAAACGTGCTGAACATGCTAAATAACGGTTACAAGTGGAGAACAAGTCTAAAACGGTCATATTGACTAGATTGGACCTAAAGACTCGGGATTTAGTTAAAAGAAACGATCACATGCGTTTAGTGGACGTTTAAGTGGGGTTACCAACCATTGGAAACGTGGCAGCTGTCACAATTGAAGACATGGTCATGATTCGGAGATTCTCGCTGTAATATTCGGGAATACTGTTAATTGTATTTTACTATAAATTGAGGCATCTGATCGATTTAGGACGACACTTCTTGACTTCTCTCAGTTTTATTTGCAGCATTACATCAATTTACACACACTATAAGCTCTGTAACACTTAGCATCGATCATTTGTGCTCTTTCTTGGTACTTTTTACTTTGTTGTTTTAATATAAACTAGGCAGAGTGACGATTGTCACCTCCCGAGGTTTTTATACCGGCAATCCTAACGGATTAAGGGCTTTTCCTCGTATAAATCTCGTGTGTAAGCTGTTTATTTCATTTTATATCCTGATATATCCCTAGGGATCCTTATGGATAATTTTATCTAATTTTACATATTAACTGTTTTCTCAATTGTAAAACACAAAACCCCACTAAACTAATTCGGTTTTGCTAAAAAATAGTCTTGTGAATTTTTACCCAAAACAATTTGGCGCCCACTGTGGGGCAAACTTGTGTTTTTTATAACAAAAACCTTGTTTAAATGCGTTTTCAGAAGAAATATAGTGAAAAATGGCTTCACAACCGAGATCAACTTTTTCATTACCGATTGTTTTTGCTACTACTACTAACGTGTCCTCGCAGATTCCTGTTTTTTCCAAAAAGTTCAATAATCCTAGCAATCCTGGGAAGAAAACCACATTTGTAGCCGAGAGTGTTCCATCAACAAGGATGACCACTTCTGCTCCTATACTTGTTTCTAACAATGATATTTTGAGTGTGTTTCAACAGGTTCAGCAGCAAATATTGGATCAACAAAGAATGAATCAAAGGCTTCTTAGGGAAATGGAAACTTTGAGGGCTGAAAAGAATAAGCAGATCGAAACTTCAACTCCGCTGGCTACAAGGATCCTGGATTTCGGGACATCAGGGATGCCTGGGAATCATTCCGGAGACTTCATTCCCATGCAGACTAGTCTTGGGGATCCTTTGGGATCCCAAGGGTTAAGGATATCTCGGGATAATACCAATATCCCGGGAAATTCTTGTCTAACACCCATTACCAGCAATTCTTTCCACTATTCTCCCATTGATACTACTAACTTTGGTTCTATGCAGGAATCAGGGCTGACTTCCAAGTGGCTAAGGAAATTCAGAAACTCAGGGATATGATCTCAAGTGTTCCCGAAGTGGTGAAGGCTATTCCTGAGGTTCCTGTCACAACCCACATGATCTCTAGATTTGCTCCACCAATATTTGATGCTGAGATCGCAAAGAGATTCCAAACTCCGACCATAAAGTTGTATGATGGAACCACAGACCCTAGAGAACATGTGGCACAATATAGGGAAAGGTTGGAAACTAACCCTATACCCCACATTTGAAGGAAGCATGCTTATGCAAGGGATTTGGTTCAACATTGACAGGGAAAGCCCTGAAATGGCTGCTTAATGTTCCACCCTATTCAATTACTTCATTTGCTCATTTGATTAATCTATTTAACAATCAGTTTTCTTGTAGCTGGACATTTGAGAGGCTGACCAGTGATCTTTACTGGATAACCCAGGGATCCGACAAATCCCTCAGGAGTTATGTCAATAAATTTGGTAGAGAATCCCTGGATATTCCTAACCTGAATATCACGACGGCTGTTCAAGCATTTAAGATGGGGTTACAAAGAAACTCACCATTTTATGATGACTTGGTTATGAATCCTTGCAGGAACATGGATGAAGTTCTCAATCATGCATTGAGATTCATTAGGTTGGAGGATGATAAAGAAATCCAGAAGAGGATCACTACAATACCTCCCAACAATCAAGGCAAAAGAAAATTGGATTCACCTACGAACAAGTCATTCAAATCCAAACCATACTACAAGGCTGATAACCACAAGATCAACTATGTGGATGAAGATGAGGATGATGAAAAATATCCCAGGATATCTGACTATTATTTTCCTATTGATATTCCTGAATTAATATGTGCTATGTAGGGCTTAGGTGAAAAAGCTAGGTGGCCACCAAAGGAAAAGAAGTTTGCAATAAGGGACAAATCCAAATGGTGTGCCTTTCACGAAGACTTCGGCCACATAACCGATGATTGCATTGCACTAAGGAAGGAAATAAGCTACCTACTAATCAAAGGTCATCTCAAGTAACTACTGGAAAAATAATAAAGAAAGAAGACAGGATTCCAACGAATTTCCAAAAAGTGTTGCATCCCCACCAAAGGATGCAAAGGTAATAAACTTTATTTCTGGTGGTTTTGACATTTTTGGTACCTCTTATTCTGCAGCTAGGAAACATGCTAAAGAAGCCAAGATGGAGAATGGAGAAAGACCCACAAAGACATCAACACTTACCACTGAGACGGTGGTATCTTATGAAGAGCAAGATCGCGAAAATATCTTGGATCCTCATCATGATGGGTTAGTCATTACATTATATGTTGCTAACCACTATGTACCCATGATACTTATAAATGGAGGAAGCTCAGTCAACATCATCCAATTGGAAACACTCAAGAGGATGAATATCCCTGAATCAGAGATAACTACCAAATCCCTGATTCTGGTTGGATTCAGTGGTGAAGCTAAAGCCACTGTTGGAGAAATCAAGCTACCAGTATACATCGAGGGGGTAAACTCTATGCAACATTTTTGTATTATAGATTCTCTATCTTGTTATAATATTATACTAGGTAGACCTTGGATACATGATATGAAAGCTGTCCCCTCGACCTATCATTAGTGTGTCAAGCTACCAACACCATGGGGAGTAGTGAAGATCAACAGTGATCAGCTGGAAGCCAAGCAGTGCTATTCATCTTCGATGAAGGGAACAACTAGACCTTCATCAGCGTAGCAATCAAAGTGCGACCTTAGGGATACTCAGGAATATTGGGAGTAGGAAGTAAAGGAAGTACCTTTAAACCCCGATGATCCTTAAATCAAGGTCCTTATAGGGACAAATATCCCTGAGGATATTGAAGGGAAACTGAGTTCTTTTCTGAAATCCAGAGTTTCCACATTCGCATGGAAACATGCGGATATGACAGGAATATCCTCAGATGTGATTATACATAAGTTAGGGATAGATAGGAATATAAAGCCTGTCCACCAAAAAAGAAGGAAGTTTGCATCTGAAAGGAATCTAATCATTCAAGAGGAAGTATAGAAATTCCTCAAAGAAAAAATGATTAGAGATGTGAAATTTTCAAAGTGGCTAGCCAATGTAGTCGTGGTTGAAAAGAAGAATGGAAAGTGGAGAGTTTGTGTAGACTACACGGATCTCAACAAGGCTTGTCCTAAAGACCCCTTTCCATTACCACATATAGATTCCATGGTAGATGCAACAGCAGGACATGACATGTTAACTTTCATGGATGCATCGGCAGGCTTTCAACAAATTCAAATGGAACCTTCGGACAAAGAAGATACAGCCTTCATGACACCAACAGGGTATATTGTTATACAGCAATGCCATTTGGCATGAAGAATGCTAGAGCCACATACCAAAAACTTGTCAACATGATATTCAAAGAGAAATTCGGGGACATTATGGAAGTGTATATAGATGATATGGTGGTCAAGTCGAAGATAATTGAGAATCACCTTAAGGATCTTCAGGAATCCTTCGACATCTTGGACCGCTACAATATGAAGCTTAATCCATCTAAGTATCATTTTGGGGTGAGATTAGGAAAGTTCTTGAGATATATGGTCACTAAGAGAGGAATAGAGGCCAGCCCAGAACAAATTCAAGCAATCCTAAACCTCAAATCCCTAAAGAATATAAAAGAGGTGCAAAGACTAACAGGAAGGATAGATGCACTCAACATATTCATCTCAAGATCTTCTGAAAAATTTAAAGGATTCTATGATATCCTTAAAAAAAATAAGAAGTTTCAGTGGGATGAAGAGCATGAGAAGGCACTTCAGGATCTGAAAGAATATTTATCCTCACTGCCGTTGCTCATGAGACTAGAAGATGGTGAACCACTATAATTGTACTTAGCAGTATCCTGAACTACTGTAAGTGCTGTGTTAGTTATGGATCATCAGGGATCACAACATCCCGTGTACTATGTGAGTAAAAACCTAGTAGATGCTGAGACTAGATATTCTCACTTAGAAAAGCTAATTATGGCTTTGGTCATGGCATCAACCAAGCTTAGGCATTACTTCGAGAAACATAGAATAGACATTAAAATAAATTATCCTATTAAATTCGTATTGAGAAAACCTGAGCTATCAGGAAGGATGGCAAAATGGTCAGTAAAACTCAGTACAACTCAGTACTTATGATTTAATCTATGAACCAAGGACAACAATTAAGTCACAAGAATTAGCAGACTTTGTGGCTGATTTTAGTAGTGATTTACAACCAGAAGTGGATTTGGAAATCAAACTCTTAGATGAAGATACTGGTGAGTGAACTTTGTTCACAGATGGATCTTCAAATGTAAGTGGAACAGGACTAGGCATCATACTAAAATCGCCACAGGGGGACATAATACCCCAATCGATTAGTTGTGAATTTCAAGCAACTAATAATGAAGCAGAATACGAAGCCCTAACAGCAGGACTTCAATTGGCTAGGGATATGAACATTAAAAACCTTAATGTATTTGTCGATTCCCTACTGATAGCCAATCAATTTAATGGTTCTTACACAACCAAGGGAGATAAATTGGCAAAATACTTAGAGATAGTTAAGGATATTGTAGGATATTTTTACAACTTTGATATCACTCAAGTGCCAAGGGAAGAGAATGCTGAAGCAGATGCACTAGCGAACTTAGCATCATCCCTAAGGTTCCTTGAGGATATTAATATTCCTATCCTACATATTTTAAGACCAACGATAGATATGCAGGACATAGATCAGAATATTGAACCCGAGAATATCGAGGTTCATCATTCAGAAGTACATGAAATATCCTGGACTATCCCTATTAAGAATTACTTTCAGACAAGAAAAATACCTAATGGAGAAACAAATCCTAAAGCTTTCAAAGTAAAAATATCTAGATACACAATCATACGGGATATCTTATATAAAAAATCAGTAGCAGGCCCATACTTAAGGTGTTTGGAAGTAATAAAAGATATCCACGAAGGATATTGTGGATATCACACTAGGGGTAAAGCACTATTCTCAAAGATCTTGAGAACAGGATACTTCTGGCCAACCATGAGAAGAGATGCAATGTCTTACTCCCAGAAGTGTGATGCTTGTCAAACACATAGCAATATTCGTCACCAACCAGCTGAACCTCTATATCCAATAGTCTCATCATGGCCATTCATGAAATGGGGAATGGATATAGTAGGAAAGTTACCCAAATCACCTAGAGGAAATGTATATGCTTGCTATGACAGATTAATTCTCAAAATGGATTGTGGCTAAAGCCTTTGTGCAAGTTAGAGAAAAAGAAGTAATCTCATTTATAAAGAGAAATATCTTGACTAGATTTGGAATACCTGCAGAAATCACTTGTGATAATGGATCTCAGTTTTTAGGCAAAAGGACTACAAACTTTTGTGAAAGGTAGGGCATAAAGATGATAAAATCTACACATGTCCATCCTCAAGCTAATGGCCAGGCAGAGTCAAGCAACAAGATCATAATCAACAACTTTAAGAAAAAAGTTGGGATCCAAGAAAGGAATGTGGGCTGAAGAACTTCCAATTGTCCTATGGGCTGATAGAACAACCACAAAGAATGCAACGGGTCAAACACCATTCTCTTTAGTGTATGGTTCTGAAGCTGTTCTCCCAACTGAAATGGTTGTCCCTACTGCAAGATCAAGTTTACAAAATCTAGAATCCAACAAGGAAATATTATCTGAGGATCTAGATACAATTGATAAACTTAGGGATATTGCAAGAATAAGGATGGGAACATATCAGCAAAAGATAGTCAAATCCTATAATAAGAATATCAGAATACATAGATTCCAAGTTGGAAATTTGGTTTTAAGAAAGACATTTCAACATACTACCAATCCAGCTGATGGAAAACTTGCTCCAAAATGGGAAGGACCTTATAAAATCGAATCTGAAGCTGGAAAAGGGGCATATAAGTTGACCAACTTGGAGGGAGAACCTCTTCCAAGATCTTGGAATGCCATCTATCTTAAGTTATACTTTATATGAAACTTATTATAAAGGATTATTACATTATAATATGTACTAATATTTCCAAATATTTCTACTTATTCTTATATATTTCTATATATTCTTGTATATTCTTAGTTATCATGCTACTAACCTAAGCATATGAGGGGCATCAGGAATCCTGATTCCTAGCTATGCAAAAATCTTACTGTTTTCTAGGTATAGCAGGAGAAGAGATGAGACTTTATGTCTTAACCCAAGTTCTGACCTGAAATCAGAACTTGATCAAGACCCTACACAGACTTTATGTCTAGCTGCAAAGTTTTGACCCAAAATCAAAACTGTAGAAGACCCCTGCACAGACTTTATGTCTAGCTGCAAAGTTTTGACCTGAAATCAAAACTCAAGAGACTTTTGTCTCTCATTAGGACTTAGGGTTCATACCCTCGCCAGTTGCGCACGTTTATCCTATTATAGTCTGAGATAACGGGACCAGTACACGCATGAGTGGCTGACAATTTCATTATCAAAGGCTATAACTAAGGATCCTCCGAAATATCTAGGTATAGTTGGAGATTTTGGGACCAGTACATGCATGAGTGGCTGACAATTTCATTTTCAAAGACTATTACCAGGGATCCTCCGAATTATAGCATTCATATGCTATACAACTGGGCCTTAGTCTCCAGAATTCCGGCCTAGTCGCCAGTATCCCGTCCTTGTCGCCAGTATTCCGGCCTTAGTCGCCAGTATCTTTCGGCCTTGTCGCTAGTATTCCGGCCTTAGTCGCCAGTATTCCGGCCATAGTCGCCATTTATTCGGCCTTAGTCTCCAGTTTAATCGGCCTTGTCGCCAGTATCTTGGGCTTGTCCCAAGTTTTCTTGTTTTTCTATTTATGCAGGACCGACTTTCAAGGATACTTAGGAATATCGCAACATACTTGAGGATATTCAAGTATGAAATTCTTTTTATATGTTAACAGGAACAAAGGAAACTTTGGACTATACCTACTATCTCTAGAAATTGGTATTTGTTTCTTAACTATTCTTTATTCCTAATTATTTTCTATATATTCTCATGCCTGATAATATGCATTGTCCTTATTTCTATTTAGGAATATGTTATATGTCATACGGACATTTCAATTTAGGGGCATGTTAGATTAAATTACCATGTACTTCACGTGCTAAGGTAACTCTAAACAAATGATAACACTTAAACATACGTCTAAGTTATTTATAATCACTCATGTAGTTAAAACCTTAGTCGATTTAGGATAAGTCTAGCTTGAACTATCCTTAATGATTCCCAAGTATACCTGATATAGATGAAACTTAAGGAAAAATATTCTAAAAGTCTTCAATAGAAATAATGAGAATATTTGAACATTTTAAGATATATATATAATTAATTACAATAAATTTATATATAGCCGAAATCTGATCTTTACGAAAATTATAAAAGGGTTTAATCTTTGATATAAGTTACTAAATATTCATAATATCATTGAGAATATTTATGAATATTCTAAAATATCTTAAAATTCATAACAATAATCATGAATAAGGAAATATCTACGGAATAATGATACAATATTAATGTACTCAACAACTAAAACCCTCTTCAAGTTAGGTCAACTATAAATTAAAGGATTATTAATTATTCCTAAGTATACCTGAGAAAATTTATAACAAAATATCCTAAACAGAAATCGTTTGGAAAATTAAGTTCACGTGTTTTTAACATATTAAGAACTACAATTAATACATATCAAGTCAAACTATATGAAACATTAATATTCATGAGAATTGTTTGTTCCTCTTATAAATAAAAACTATCTAAGATAATTGAGAATACATTGGGATATAGAAGAATAATTTCAAAGAACAAACAACTATGAACACTATAACATTAACCGAAATACTAGCTGTTATATTACAAAAACCAGTTATAATTAACACGTTAGGCTTTGTCATGAAACTCACAATTCCTCCACCCAACACATTAATAATGTTTAGTTAAAGATAACTACTGTAATATGTAATTATATTTCCAATTGCTTTTTCTTGGCATATTTGGTATGTTTTCCTAAGCTATGTGTCTATTTAAGGTATAAACAGTCTTTTTATTCAGAGATATTATAATGTGTAAAAAAATTAGAAGATATTGGGCTTAAGTTACTACTAATAGACATGAGTTGATAATAATTGGACTTATTTATAATACTTAAAATTATCATAGTAGTTTATGGCCTTGCACCATCGCAAAATATTCTGAGATATTGCATCAAAATATTCAACAATTTGTTCTACATAATGGGTTCTAGCTTAAAAGATAACTTAAATAATAAAGTTTTAGAAGTTTTATATAACTCTAAAGAAGAAAATATGGAGATAAGAATACTTGTAAATCCCAAATCTAAAGGAATACCAAGACAAATCCACACAAAGGTTAATTCTGAAAAATTTTTAAAGCTGTATGTATTAAAAACAGCTTAAAAATTTTTTGGGGCAATTGTTGTGGGTCAAATTTTATAGTCTGAGATTCGGGATGGCCAAGGATAATTCAGAATATGGGATTCTTAAGTACCCTCAAATATCCTGGACGCTAACGTCACTAATCGATCTTTTCTCTGTATAGCTTGGCATGGTCTTGCAGGTAACTTTTTGTGGACATGGTTTTACCCTAAAAGTCGGGATAAAGTTAAAGAAAACGTGCTGAACAAGCTAAATAACGGTTACAAGTGGAGAACAAGTCTCAAACGGTCATATTGACTAGATTGGACCTAAAGACTCGGGATTTAGTTAAAAGAAACGATCACATGCGTTTAGTGAACGTTTAAGTGGGGTTACCAACCGTTGGAAACGTGGCAGCTGTCACAATTGAAGACATGGTCATGATTCGGAGATTCTCGCCGGAATATTCGGGAATACTGTTAAATGTATTTTACTATAAATTGAGGCATCTGATCGATTTAGGGCACCACTTCTTGACTTCTCTCACTTTTATTCGCATCATTACATCAATTTACACACACTATAAGCTCTGTAACACTTAGCATCGATCATTTGTGCTCTTTCTTTGTACTTTTTGCTTTGTTGTTTTAATATAAACTAGGCAGAGTAACGATTGTCACCTCTCGAGGTTTTTATGCCAGCAATCCTAACGGATTATGGGCTTTTCCTCGTATAAATCTCGTGTGTAAGCTGTTTATTTCATTTTATATCTTGATATATCCCTAGGGATCCTTTGCAATAATTTTATCGAATTTTACATATTAACTGTTTTCTCAATTGTAAAACACAAAACTCCACTAAACTAATTCGATTTTGCTAAACATTAGTGTTGTTAATTTTTACCCAAAACAAATGTGAACCTATGTAGGATGAGAGACAAGTTTTTTTTTCTTTTTTTTTAAACCAAAATCCAAAAAATATAACATTACAATCAAACCTTGTATTTTTTAAAAAATGATTATGTTTGTGTGAATAGTAATTATGTGTGTTTAAATGTGATTATAATTATATAATTTTTTTGAAATTTTTTATATATTTATTATATCGCCCGGTTCGTGAATCTGGTCTAACCGGTCCGACCGGTTCGATCAGTAATCAGTAAGACGTCCGGTTCAACGCCTGGTCTGGTTCTGAAAACATTGCTAAATTCTCCATCATTTAGTTTTTTTATAAAAAAAATGCAAAATTCAGTAAAAATAAATAAATAAATAAATAAACAATATATAATAAAAATATACACAAAAAATTTGAGTGTGTATGGGAACATTCGGATAAATATTCACCAAACCGATCCGAATAATGGTGGAGAACATGGTGCTAAGATCTAAACATTACCAAACCTATTTGATGGCTTTGTCGTCTCCAATAAGATGGTGCAAAGTAAAAAATAGGAGAAATAAATAGAGGTCAGGATTGATCTTAGGAATTATCTCTTTGACATAAAGTTACCATATATAAGATACAACTCACACACTATATATACCATAACGTTCAAATATAACATATTTCTTTTTTTAAAAAAATAGTAAGTTACAATATTAAAAAAGTTTAATACGTAACATGATATAAGAAACAAAATGTAAAAATAAATTGGATATAACTTTTTTGGTTGACTTGTTTCAAGTTTTTATTATTTTTGTTTGAAACTTTTTCGTATATCATTATCTTTTTTTTTAAAAAAATTTAAATCTTAAAACGAAACATTTTTAATTATTAATATAAATATACTATTGATATATAAAAATTAACAAATTTTAAAATATTTTGTATTATATTAAATTTTTGATACATTACTGTATTTAAAAAATATATATTTTTTTAAAAAGTATACGGTATTTTTAATGCAATACATCAAAATATGATAAAAAAATACATCACAATCACAAAAATATAATAAAAAAGTATAACACAGAAAATGCATTAAAAATATTTGCGTATGGGATTTTTTTAAAAAAAAGTATATTATCACAATACTCAAACTAAAGAGAAAAACACTCGATTTTATGGTATGATTGTTTTAAAATGAAAAAAGTTATAAATATATAAACATATAAGAGAATTCGAAAAAGACTGATCAAATCCTGATTTGCCGTTCAAAACAAAAAAAAAAAAGTCCTGATTTGCAAGTGTTGGTGGTCAATGGTAATCTTGGGTGATCATCTCATGTTCACATGTTATCTTATGTGTCGATATTCATCGGTGATTATCCAATGATCACGTTTGTCGATAATTTGTTACCAGTGATACTTTTCATTCAAGTAGTGACTGTGAAAATGACGTAAAGTATTATATATTAATAACTATGTTAAATCCCATGTGTTACACAAGTTTAATATACAAAAAGTTATATACTTTTTAAGAAAAAAAAAGTTATGTCTATAAAAATGAATAAGAATTTTCGCAATTATACATATTGTATTTTAACATTCAAATCATCCTATCAAGTTAAATATTTAAAAATAATTCATTGAAAAAAAATATTATTATTATTCTTGTTGTTGATCTTATTTGAGAGGCGCCGATACCGAGTACCTCCCAGAGTTGGTCATCATCATAAACACAAAGCTCTTAAACAAAAAACTTTCATAAACATGCAGCGAAAATTAAAACGTAAGTAGTCAAACACAAAGTGTAATTAAACAAATCGTATCCGAACATATATTACTCCCAAAACCACCGGACTTCAAACATTGTGCCCTGAGCTCCATGCATCCTCTTACCTTAGCTTTAACCTGACATACATGCTAAAATGTCAGCTTACGCTGGTGAGTTCTAGTTTTATAAAACATGATGAACGTTTTAGTGAGTTAAAACATCATTTACATGAATCATCATTTCATATACATAAACCATAGCACATAACCATTATTATCATCATAACTATCATAACCATCATCATCATGCAACCATTGTCATTAACATGAGCAGTGGGCTTATCCCGGTACAAGGCTCCATGTTTATAATCTGATTGACTCTTACCGTGTTTATAGCCCGATTGTCTCCATGTTTATAGCCCGATCGGATCCAAGGTTATAGCCCGGTCAGCTCCATGCATGGTTGCAAAAGTTGCTAGGCGCTCCTAGGTCGGAACGGATCCTTGGAGCGAGTAATCGGAGAGTACTCGGGTAATACTTAGGAAGTACTCGGCCTCAGAACAACTCCTTGGAGCGAGTACTCGGAGAGTACTCGGCCTTGGAGACCGACTTTTACAACAATGGCTCCATGTTTATAGTCCGGTCGACTCCATGTTTATAGTCCGGTCGACTCCATGTTTATAGCCCGGTCGACTCCACGTTTATGGCCCGGTCGGCTCCATGTTTATAGCCCGGTCGACTCCATGTTTATAGCATGGTCGACTCCATGTTTATAGCCCGATTGGCTCCATGTTTATATTCCGATCGACTCTCGTGTTTATAGTATGGTCTACTCTCATGTTTATAGTTCGATCGACTCCATGTTTATAGCCCGATCGGCTTCATGTTCATATTCCGATCGACTCTCATGTTTATAGTCCGGTCGACTTCATGTTTATAGTCCGATCGACTCTCATACTCTGTTATAGTCTTATCGACTTTCATACCCTACATTTCCCATGATAATTACGGGTGTATTGCTATCCGTATTCCATACGAATATGGAAACATATTCATACTTGCATATCATATTATGGGAGTATCATTTCAATCATACCATCATAACCTCATGTCATCATAATCATTTCATGCTAGTATTATTACATCATGACCTCCTCACATCGTAACATCATATTCATCTTCAGGCTAGCATCATATTAACATAGTTCCATAATCATGTCATACTAGCATAGCATCATTCTAACCTCGTAACATCATACACATGTCAATGCTAACATTGTATCACCATAGAATAATAGCATCTTACCATCATATTCATAGCATGATGGCAACTTATCATCATGACATCTTAACACCATAAACGGGTCATGCTAACATATTATCCTAATAGGATTTCATCATAGCATATCATTTTGTAACTATCATCATAGTTATCATAGCATGTCATCATATAGTCATTCTCATATCATATTATTATTCTTTCGTTATCATAACATATCACATGCATTCATCATTCTATCATACGCTCATGCATACTCATCATAACAGTTCATCATCATAGCACATTCGTAAAGCATCATAATATCATAACACAGTAACAACATGTATGTCAGCCCAAAACATAGTTACACATAACATGCTAAAGTAGGGCATCTAGAACTCACCTGAAAGTAGATTGGCTCTTAGCTTCCTAAACCGAATTGCCTTGGCTAGGACTCAAGAGCCTACATCATCACATCATCCCATTACTTTCATTTCTAAACTTAGAATTTATTCTAAGCTTGTAGAGCCCATTCAGAGACGAATACTGACAAAGTCAACCTGTGACCAGATGAAGACTTAATTTTGTGCATTTTCGAGTACTATGTGTTTCGTGTACTTATGATTTTTGAGTACTCAAACCATTTTCATGTATAGAGGTTCGAGTATTCCTAGAGTAGTATTAATAGACGTATTTTGTACTATTCTAGGGTTGGCTTCCTGAGGCAATTGCTCTCTAGACGTACTGAGGCATTGTTCTTGCGAACTTCACGAAATATACAAATATTGCATTTTTACATCTCTTCTGTTGATTCTAATCTGGATTCCGCACACTTTAGAGTCATTTGGTGTCGATTGGAGCCATAAAGCTCAAGTCTTGATCGAGATCTGGACCTACAAGTGGTATCAGAGCGTTCGAGCCCTTTTCAATACCAAGGTAACAGCTTTTTCGTGCAAGGTTGATACTTTCTTGATCGTCTCTTCATTATCTAGCTACTTTCAAAATTCGGGGCTCTAAATCTTGAAAATTTATATGTGGAATTTTTTAAGTATTTTCGAGTTCTAAATTTCGACAACACCTTTTCGAGTACAGCCTTTCGAGAACATGTCTTCAAGTACTCCAGTTCGAGTTCAAAAGCCTTAGCAAAATCAATTCTGAGTTTTTGGTGTTTCGAGTACTACCTTCGAGTACAAGGTTCGAGAACCAGCATTCGGGTACATGTCTTTAGGTACTTAGTTTCGAGATCACTGCTTCAAGTTCTGCATTTTGAATACCACTATTCGAGAACTTGATATTCTTGAAAAACTGTTTAGATACTCCCACTTCTGGTACTAGGCTTCGAGTATTCCTAGATCATCGAGTACAACTTGGATTTCGTGTATTGCTTGGGACTTCGAAACTTGAGGATTTCGAGAACACAGGGACTTCGGGAACTTGTTAATTTCGAGTAGTAGGACTTAGAAAATTTTCTGATCATCATGGCATCTAAGAATCTGATGACTTACTTACCCAACTTGCCTGAATTTGGATAATGAGATAGGCACGGGAACTAAGCCACCAATGCTGTATAAGGAGGAGACAACTTGTAACATCTGTGGCGGAA